>JACGAQ010001925.1:0-49310 GCA_014119065.1 Orius insidiosus
TAGGTACGTGATTTGTTCAAAAGTGTGTGATTATCCAATTTTTTTAAAAATTCAAAATGCTTTTTCGTGCTAATCTTAGGCCTTAAAACCTTAAATCGATTTTCTTTTTTTTTTTTTTTTTTTTTTCAAGAATAGGTAATTTTCAGTTTTGTTCCTTTTAACTTTCCCCAACTGTTCAGTATGTTGTATGGAAGGCTAAGATTTAGATCAGCTGCATGCAATAGATTTGATCATAAGTTAAATATTGGGTTAAATGAACGAGAAAGCTGATATAGAAAAGATACATTATGTTAAAGTAAGTTTAAACAAGAGCAATAATTTATACTAATACAAGAGGAGTTCATCCCTAAGGAAGCCGCAAGGCAAAAAGAGGCGGTTGCAACGAAGAAAAGCGGGAGATGCAGGGGGGGTCGAGTTAAAGTTCGGTAGGGCCGAATATTGTTCCGAGATAGTTGTGGCCGTCTCAGGAGTGAGATACAGGCTCGAGGATATAATACATTCACCAGATTCTCACCCCTTCCACGTTTATCCCCGAAGGGTCGAAACGCTTTTGCGATATTAACCCTCATCTTAACCGCTCCCTTTTCTTGCCCTTAACGCACACCTTATACCTTATTGAAAAATTTTTGGGCCTCCGGTCAACTTTTTGAGAGTTTGAAACATGTTTAAGACGTGACTTTTTTTCCTCTTCCACTTCTGTCACTGAAAAAAGGTGGAGAAAAACATAAATTTAGGATTGGAAAGAAAGGTTGTCTCGTGAAAAGAAAAAGTAATCAAGACTCCTCCCGTCGTGTAAGTGTGTTAGGGGAGGTTTGACCGGGTCAAATGTTTCCCTCTTGGACATCTCCTTTTCTATTCGGAAAATATTTTGTCTGATTGAGTTTATCCGCTTGTCACCCGGAAATGCTGAGTCTCTCACTCTTTCGGAAAAAGAAAAAATAAACACAGAAATAGAACTTTAGAATGGTTTTGTCTTCTTTTTCTCACTGAAATGAGAAAGCATTTTTTTAATCCCGGGCTAATCCACCTCCTGGCTGAAGCCTTAATTGAAACGCCCTAAAGTAAACAGAAAAAGACCATTCAATAACCGTTCTACAGCTTTATTATTCTTTAACAATCTTGCCTTCTGTAGAGTTATGTTTTATACTAACAAATTGGATGTATGGGTTGAATGTATAGAATTTTCTAAGTTTGTTTTTGTGCTCTTTTGAATCTAAACTGGCGGCCAAGGAAATATGGAATGTCCCACGCCTGTGCACATTCCCTTCCCCCTGAAAGGGACTGTCGAAAAAGAAAAAAAAACAATCAATAATTTTTTTTTTATAAAATATTATTTGTAAGCAGCCCAATATCGCCTTTTTTTTTGTACCGCAAGTGGTTTTTTAATTAACTGCTTCGAATCAATTTTAACATGAAAAAAAAAATCGAGAAAAAACACTCAGTTTTATTCTGTTGGAGAATGAATGCCCCCAATTATCTGAAGAAAGATCCAAAGAAGGCCTTTCATTTCCGCTTTTCATTACGACTTTCTGAGGGAGAAGTCTTCTAACGTTTTCTAAAACACTTGAACTTTTTTTTCTTTCTAACATAGCTTCGAGGAAGTACGCGAACGTTTTAAAACTTGAGATCGATTTTTTTTAAAGTGTTGCAGGATATCCTAAAAAGTTTTTAGGAATCTTTGGGCAATTTTTAGTTTTTTTACGGAGGACGAACCCCTGTTTTCACACGTGTGCTCCACGTGGCGGTTTATCTCCCTAACGTCCTACCTACCCTCTTCCACTTTGACCCAATGTTTTTCCGTTTATCGTAACTTTTTCCGAGCGCCCTTCCAACCCTCTTCACTTTTCTTTTCGCGTTGGGGACTAGAGGGTGTTCCCGCTATCGCATTTCCTCTTCCTATGTCCCTCGGGTTCTCCCCTCCATTTTTTATTTTATATTTTTTTTATTTCCTTATTGGTATTTGTATTTTTTTTTAATTATAATTTGTTTTTGAGATCTTTTAATGGGTTTTTTAAAAAGTTTATTATTCTGTTAGCTTTTTGACGTTGACATGCGATAGGGTCGAATCTGGCGGGCGGTCCTGGGTCGTTTTCCCTCGGGCTTGTTGATCCTCTCTTGGGAAACGTCGGGTTTATTAAATTCCGAAATTTCAGTCTAAACTGGGTCCGGAGCCATTATGGTAATTGACCTGTGTCGGGGACAAGGATTCTACTTTTGGAATGAGGTAATTGGGGAAGCCGTCCTTCTCTCATTGTCGACAGCCCCTTCGTAATGGAAATGAACAAGAGGCACAAATATGTTCCTTCAAAACAATTTTTTTTCTAAACAGAATGGTTTTAAGATGGTCTTGAATAAATCAAAGATATCGGACATTGAATTTCATTAGGGACCCTTTTGTGCAACTGTGGCCCAAGTTTAGACTTCTCAAGACGTGACTCATGCAAATGCTCATTAGTAAGATTGCAGCGGGTGCAACCCGAGGGTGGGAGGGCCGACGGTTGTTGGAAGCAGACTGTCAAGAATATGACATTTTAGAGGCTCGTAGATGACGTACCCTCCCCATTTCTTCAAACGCGGAAGAAGCAAATAATTGACGTGCTTTTCCCACTCCCATATAGCAGCCCCCCCAAAAAAATATTTTTGTGACAGTTTATTTACTACTGGGGTGGTAAATTTTTCTTAAAAGTACAAAAATATTTTCCAATTGAGGAAATTGTGAAGAAAACGCGAAGGGGAGAAAATAGTTACAGTTTGAATGCTATTCAGGTTTCCACGTCCTAAAACGGGGCCGTCAACTGCAGTTTTACGTCTTAAGTTTGAAACAAGCTGAACGCAAACTCAGTAATAACTGCGAAGGGTCCAGGATTACACGGATTTCATACTCGAGGTAAATTCTCAGAAGCAATCTGGTCAAAATTAAGTTTAGATAGAATTTTATAAGGATAAAAAAAAAGTTTAAACTTTTAGAGAAATCTTTAGCAGCAGATTTTGGGGCAATGGTATCTTTTCCAGTTTGAAAGGAAATTTATCGACAGCTCTTTTGGGAAATTCGCGGCATTCTCGTCGGCCCTATGAAAAATTCATCCCTCGACTCCCTCGACGGTTTTAGTGACCGTTCTTTCTAGCACGAGATTCGAAAAGTCGGAGGGAGGCTGCAGCTGTGCCGCATTGCGTTCTTCTCATTAACACACCACCTACAAAACCTCCCTCTCTTTATATAACCGACCCTTTTTCCAAACCTTTTTTACCTTTATAGCACCTGAACATTTGTATCCGGGCAAGGAAGCATGAGACCCAAGGTTTCATTCATTAGCTTAAGAGTAGGAAGTCTTATTCTTTATTGTCTTGTTAGTTTTCTCTCTCTCTTTTTCCGTATTTTCAACGTCATCCCCCTTTCCTCTCTTCATTATTTGTAGGGCCCTTCAACTCCTATTATGCAAATCCCTTTTTGAGCCCTTTGTATTTTATAAGTAAGCGTTTTAAGACCAAGTTAACCCGATTCACAACACATCTAAAACTTCTCATATTTAAAAAATTCGAGGTTTTTAAGAATAATTACATCATGAGAATGCGGCATGCACACGTTAAATATCGTTTTAAGACTGCCTTCTTTGAAAGCGGGGTAAAGGATTCTACCGCACTCATACCAGCCCTTTTCAGGCACGAAAGTCGAGCACTAGATTCCAGTTAATCAAAAACTTCTTGGAGGCCGACTCCTTGGAGGCACCAAGCCATAGAATTAACCGAGAAACTTATAACCCCCTAACATAAATTACCCCCACCTAATCCCCGCCTGCATTCGCCTCTGGGATACAAAACGAAATATAACGTCTAAAAAGAATTATTATTCAACCCAATTTTCATGACTGCGTCATTTTTTATAATAAAAATCTAAAATTGTATTTATTATTTGTCTTTTTTTTTTGCCAGGATGTAAAACGCGTTTAATCATTTGTAAGGTGGTATACCTGGTCGGAGGGAAGGCTCCAGTATGGTTTATGTTTTATGCCTCAAGAGAAGTTGGTTTCAGTTTATGTTAACTTCTTGTGTGTTTTTATGATTAAAACTATACTTTATGACTTATTTTATGTTTCTATTAATCATTCGGCTATTACAATTCAGAAGTGGGATCTAACGAAATTAACTTTTATTTTTGTTTCGTCTCGTAAATCTAACCTCTCATGTACAAAAAAAAAAAAAAAAAAAAAATTGTATTGTGTTCTGCTTCTTATGTTTTTATTTATTTTATTTTTATTCGATTTTTTTTTCTTCTCTTTTTCAGTATTAATATTAAATTGATTATATTTAAATTTTATTTAAATTTTTTGGTTATGTGGTTCGTTCGTGAACATTCAAATTGAAATTGTACCTACTCTAATTCAATCAGTATTGTAATTTTGGTATTTGTATTATTTTGTTTATTGTTACCTATATTTTTGAATTGAGGGCATTCCTGCGTCAGGCTGGCCGAATTGTAAGGTTGGTATACCTGGTCGGAGGGAAGGCTCCAGTATGGTTTATGTTATGCCTCAAGAGAAGTTGGTTTCAGTTTATGTTAACTTCTTGTGTGTTTTTATGATTAAAACTATACTTTATGACTTATTTTATTGTTTCTATTAATCATTCGGCTATTACACATTAGAGATTCAGAGAAAAAATTTGGTCCCCCTCCTTCTGAAATATTTATCGGAGTCCAAGGGATGATGAATTTCGTGCTGGGAAGCGATTCATTTCCTGGAGCACCCCCCGCACCACCGCCGTTGTAAATCGAATAAAAGAGAAGGGGCTCCATCAACTTGGCCCGGAGATAATAAAGAGTAATGTCCACACACAGGTCTAAACGCAAGAAGGGCCTCCATCTCTGTAATAGCTCCTGATACACGGAAACTGAAGGGACGTGGAGGAAGTAAGATTGGTGGTCGGAGATGAGACCCGAGGCTCTTGGGGGGGGGGGGGGAGTGTGTTTCTGAGGAATGAACGAGGGAGAGAACTTTCCGGACGCCAATTATCTCAAGTGTGCGGCTTTATTACTGTTTTGAGCACTTATTTCAAACTAGGCACCTCAAATTGCACATTAGCAAAATTGTTCAAATCAACTATTTGTGAGTTTCTTTCATTTTTGCGATACCCTCGACGTCGGGTTTTTGGGGAAGGGTCTTCCAGACCCCAGAGGTAAAATCGAATATTGATCTTTACCGATCAATTGTCTGTGGTGCCGGCCGTCCGTAGCATTTTTTCCGGAACACTTTACGGCCACAGTTTTCATCCGATTTTCACCAAAATTTCTTTAGCCAGTGAAGAAGAATGTAACGAGGGCGATTTTTGAATTTCGAAAATTCAAATTAGCACATTAGAAAAATTGTTCAAATTGACTATTTGTGAATTTCTTTCATTTTTTTTTATTGTTTTTATTCATTCTGTAGTTAGAATGGGCGTCGAAAACCGAATCGTGCCAGACAGCAGTTAAAACAAGAGATAAGCCCGAAGGTTTATCTTATAAAAAGTGACACGTGATATCACGTGTGTAAAGTGAACAATCTTCTTGTTAACACGTGTTTACTGTTTAGCTATTGCTTCATTAACAAAACCGAAATAAATCTTGAAAAGAATCCGAAACAGATTTCGTATAAAGCCCCAAAAAAAAGGGGTGGAGGAGAAATAGAAAATTTGTACAAGTGGCCGTTGAACGCGGTGACACATCGTATGAAGAGTGTCAGAAATGCCTTTGTCCTCAAATTGGATTGTCAGTCATGACAGTGTTAGATAACTTAACAATAAACCTTTTCATATACCCCTTTACGCATAAAAAAATATAAATTGAAACAAAACTTGCGGTAAAGTTTGATATCTTACAAAGTTATACATGGAGAACCCCTTATGAAGCCACATCAACAACTAGCGAAGTCAGGGAAATCGAAATAGTTACCTGACCGCAAGCCAAAAGGCCACCTCAGCAACTCCTTACCCACGATCCGCCTCACGAATCTTCCCTTTTCTCCCCCTCGACGTCAACACCCGTTTAAATAATGCATTACTTGTAATTACACCAACTTTTTCTAACGTTATTTACGAATGTCCGCTTAATTGGAATTTTACGGAGCTCATTTAACCGAGAATTAAACCAATGCAATTTTCTTGAGAAAAACTCGTTTCTCCTGAGGGATAAAAAAAACAGCGTTCGATCAAAGCAAAAAAATTAGGCTTTTCTATTATTCAGAACACCATTATTCGAAGGGGACAAAATCGGCGTTTGAAATTTAGAGCCCAGATAGGATGAATGTGTTAATATTTAAGCAAAAAAAATTCCCCTTTCCTCTTTTCATTCCAAGAACATCGAGGAAGTGCGACATCTGCTTGAACTCGCACCAATAACCGAACCCCTTCTTCCTCCCCCAGTCCTATTTTCGTGGTCTGTCACTGACGAATAACAATAAAAACCTTTTTATTTATAATTTTTTGAGTCTCATCCTAGCATTCATTCATAAACGTTTAATTCTGGTAAAAGCCAGAGGTTCGGTTTTTAAAAGGGGTTCAAGGAGAGGGAGGAAGCTTTTAAATCAAGACGTATATATATTTATACTGAAAGGGGAGAATACCTAGAACGTGATAGTAATTTCAAATAGAGACCTCTTTCACCTGTCCTCTTGAACCACGATTACCCAAATGGTTAAACAAAGGTTAAAATGTAGAAACAATAACTGTAACTACCGTACCAAGGGCCAATCTCCCGATAGCCTCTAAATTTTTAACTGTCCTCTTAAACCACGATTAAGCCCAATGGGTAAAAGAACTCCGTAAAAGAACGGAAGGCCAGAATTTGAATCTTCCGACTAGCCTATAAATGTTTTTAAAGATCTTAAAAAGGAAAAACACCCTTAGAGTATTCTTATCGAACGTAAAATGAAAAAAATCTTATTTTATTTCTTCTATTATGGAACGGTATTTTATTGCACGGTAATAAAATTATTATGTTTTATAGTTTCGCACTTGATTTATTTCAAGTACGATTGGTAAAAACGTGAATACATTTTATAAGTCACGCTATTCTATTTTTTTTATAGTTGACTATAAAGTTTCAAATGGCTTTTTAAATTCAGACCGCTTTTTTTTTCCTTTCGTATTTTTACGTTCGAAGCTTTATTTCCGGCTCTTTAGCCGCAGATGGACTGGTTAAAGAGCTACGGGTTCGTTTTAAAGGAGGAGTCTCCGAAACGTTGAAACGTGCTCTAGTGGCTGGTTAAAAGCGCCTTGCATTTTACGAGGGGCATCTCGTATTCTCAACCCTCTTTTGACTTTGAGAGGGAAAAGATCTTTAGGAGCGGAAAAATTAATTAATCGAAGCGACTGTTTTAGATAATTTTTTAAATACCTAGCTAGCTAACCATGAGGACAAAAGGGGGCACACATCTCATCATAAAGTATTCTCGTCCTAACAGGCAACGCCCCCTTTTTAGGACGAGATGACAGTAGGACGAGAAAACATTCGGACAAGTGGATTTCAATTTTTACACAATTGTTTAAATATTATACTTTAATAAAATATAAATCATCTCGTCCGAAAGTAATCTCGTCCTACTGTCTTCTCGTCCTAAAACTAACGTACAAAAATTGCTGCGTCGGAGAAATGCGGCAGCGTTCCACCCAGCAAGTCACGGTCGGTTTGTTTGTTTATTTTTGCGAGGATCAGCTCGTTTTGTGACACAAGGGGGTTAATTTTTTTCCTCTCGCGAGGATGTGCTCGTTTATGACAAAAGGGGCTTAATTTTTTTCCTCTCGCGAGGATTCGCTCACCCTGTAGGTGGCCCTGAGATGGATGATGAGCTGGGTAGGCGCAAAAAGGAGTTTAAAATTTGCTGGCGTGGAACGCTGCCACATTTCTCCGACGCAGCAACTTCTGTACGTTAGTTTTAGGACGAGAAAACAGTAGGACGAGAATGCTTCCGTATAATATTTAAAAAATTGTATAAAAATTGAAATCCATTTGTCCGAATGTCTTCTCGTCCTACTGTCATCTCGTCCTAAAAAGGGACGTAGCCTGTTAGGACGAGAATACTTTCGGACGAGAATACAGTTTACATTTTTTTCTTTTTCTATTATTTTTAGGACGAGAATACTTTAGGATGAGAATACTTTTGGACGAGATGTAGGCACTCAAGACAAAACAGCTGTTGAAACAAAATTTCCTTCTTTAAACCCTAAATTATCCCGAACAAAATACAAAAAACATTTCTTTTGATAGTGCGAATTTAGATAATTTTTTTATGATACATAAATGTTGTTGAATATAATAATTATTTTGAGTACTCTTCAAGTTTATAACAAGGTTGTGAAAAAAAATTCCGAGTTAAGTGGTTAGCCGTCATTAAAACCTTCAACCCTCTTTCCTTTTTTCGACGATCTTTTACGCCCTTCCTAAAGATCTGTCGGAATAACTTTTAAAGTTGATATACTGCATGGGACGTGACGCGGACTGAAGGAATTGCATCTAGAAAAGGGGGAGGGTCGAAGACGGGACGGACGGTAGGGGTCTTATCGTTTTACCGCCTCACCATCACTAACCATCTTTTGAATATTCAGTGGTGTAATGAGCCATATTCATAACAGTCTAAAATCCCCATTGGGGCGAACTTCGGTTTAAATAGGATCAATACAATGGCTTTTTTTTGTAACTTACATTGTAAGAGCCTAACATTCTGTAAAAAAAGTACCTAAAAATAAGAGGCTACATTTTAAGTGGCGCATTACTTTTCACATTCTATACAATCAAAATGGGTAACCAAACCGGTGATTAGCGTGATTAGACACGTAGGTGATTAGAGAGAAGATGTGAACTAATATGGCGAAAGCTCCTGCCTGGGCACATCCTCTTGGTATTGTATTAGTCTCAAAAAGTTCCCCTTTTTTATGGTGAATAAACATAGTAAACATAAAACGCATTTAAATCAACAACAGTCTTTACAGATAAAAAAACGGTAACGCTCACGGAAACGATTTTCTTCGAAAATAAAAAAGAAGGAGAAAGGAAAAAAAGGTTCACGAGTATTTGATGGAAGCGATAAAAATGAGCGATATATCTTCCCGAACTGCCTTCTTATTGTCTCTACACGCTCGGTAACTGCCGCCAGGGGACACTAAAGACCTCTCGAACCCCGAGATCTCTATATCCACGGATCATCGCGATTTTTTCATATATATTTTTTAACCAAAAACATTTTCAAGCAAAACTATAAACGGTTTTTTTGCAAGGTACGAGGGCAGATTTATACCGGAGGGTGGAAAAAAATTCACCGGCGCAGAGATTAAAGCTTGTGAATAGTTCGGAATTCTGAAAATCTCATACCCCATTAACCATTTCGACTTTTAATTGAAAAAAAAAAACCTTTTTGTGTTCTATTTTTGAGGTATTGATTTTTCAGACTTCAATAGGCTTCAAAACAGTGGCGCCGCTACCGGGATCAAGGTGGCCCGTTAAACCAGGGGCCCCGGCCCCTGGAAAAGGAGAAAAACTGCGATTTGTCTGATCATGCGGGAAGGAACTTCCGTCACACCGTCTTAACTTCTTTACCCGCTTTATTGCCCCGAGAAAGGGGGCCCATTTGGGCCCTGGGCCCCCGGTTTTCAAGCTACGCCGCTGGCTCAAACTTTGACTCGAATTTTACCCCAAAAACCTTTAAAATTTCTTTTAGCTTCTTTCCTTCTACTTTCCAGTAACTTGTAAATCACATGATAATCCTTTTAAGGTACTTTCTTGTACTCAACATTTATTGAGTTTTACACAGTTAACCCTTTTCTCTTACCTTTCGTTTTCACTTAATCGACTTAAGAAGAAGGAAAAAATAGGGCAAGCCTTTTGTAAAGAGTCTTAAAACAATAAAGCGATGAGGGCAATTTACCATCAAATTGCATAATCCAAAAGTAAGGCCGACGTCAACGAAAACTTTTTGATCCGATAAATAAACAGAGATTAAATTACAAGCTAAACAAATTAAAACTTTAATCCTCACAATTAGCTTCACCTTCTTGTAAAAAAAGAGGAAAAAATGAGGGGGCACGTTTTTTATATTCAGGAGCTTTAATAAATATAATACTCGGTGATAACGAGCTCTAATTGGGTGGTTTTAAATTTATAAAGACAAGCCGGCTCTCTCAAGGATCGAGCTTTATTAAATCTGGACTTGTCTCGCCATCTGCTCCACTTTATTATTTTGAGGGTAATTTTTATTAAATTACTTTAACCCCTTCATTTACAGTCCCTAAAAGATTTTTTTTTAAATATAAAAGTTAATTTATACAAAGCCTGAAGAAAAATTAAAAGACAAGGTACGAACTTGGAAAATCGTGATTAATTTGACTTTTTGAGCTTAAAATTCACGATTAAAAAAGAAAAGTTTAGAGAGAGGATTCGGATAATTCACAGGCCGCCGCGATTAGCAAAATGATTCGGGAGTCACGACATGCCCGCCGGCATTACCTTTACAGAAGTCGAGTCACGAATTTGAATAACGACTGGGTCAACTGACCGGCATGTTTTAAAAAAAGATTTCAAACGGTTTAAATCACCATGGTGTTTACTGATTGGATGATGATTGAATTTCTGGCGAAATGCTGAAATGTTGGTGAGGTGGGCGATTGTATTCGGCCAATTTAATGACTTACCTTGATACAGACATGTAAATTCGGCCAACTTGTGGAACGAGTGTTTTTGTAAATTGGCCAACTTGTGGAAATAGTTGATATGTAAATTCGGCCAATGTGTAATATACTAGGATATTAACTTTATCGATTTAATGCTAATTGGAATTAACGAAAATTAAATAAAAATAGTTATGAAAGACATTTCAAAATAGATTATTCAGTTACTTAAAACTTGGCTTGACAAATGACTATCGTCAGGAAACAATTTTAGGGAAATGGTTAAATTGTGTTTTGGTTACCATTTCTATTACCCGAAGATGTTGAAGGTTGCTATGACTTAATAATTAATGAGAAGCCAGAAATGTTGTATGGATTCATATTCTGTGACAAAGTAAAAAATAGTCCTCCTGATGAGGCGTATTACGCCGAAACCGGTCGTGGAATATCCATTTTTTCATTTCTCTCTCTCCCTCATAACAAATCTTAACAAGTAAAAAAAAGTTTTTATTTTATATTTGTTTTTATTGGTACATTTTTTTTTTCAAATAGACTCGCCTCAAGCATTAATTGGCCGAATTTACTTGCAAGCCTAAAACCAAAGTTTGGCCGAATTTACCAACTCGTCAAGGGTCAGATTGATACGGGCAGGTATAGGATTGGCCGAATTTACTACCACCCTTGGTGAGGTACCTACTCGGCAGGTGACCTTGAAATAGAAAAGAGGACAACTTAAACCACACTTCCACCGAGTTCTTACGATCAACTAGTCCTCGTAAAACATTTTGAAAAGCCA
This sequence comes from Orius insidiosus, assembly GCA_014119065.1. Lineage (NCBI taxonomy): Eukaryota > Metazoa > Arthropoda > Insecta > Hemiptera > Anthocoridae > Orius > Orius insidiosus. The sequence goes on from JACGAQ010001925.1 coordinate 11,429, forward strand.
AGCCATTCTAACAGTCTTAAGTTTCCTAAAAAAAGATGTTTTTAATGTCAATGAAGAAGAGAATAGTCCTTAAATTTCCCTCGGATGCTGTTACAGCCCACGGCGAAGTAAATGGGATTCTGTTACCTTTCCCAAAGGTCTACAAAATGTAAATCTACTCAAATTTAAATGTAAGACCTCCCTTCATTTAGACCATCTTAACCCCTTGTCTTTTTATCTTTTCCCCACTCATTTTTTTTTTTTTTTGTGTCTTTCTTTATTGTCGCTGCGGTGAGATATCACGTTAAGAACTCTCGCATTTTCACAAACGGAGGTACTTTTGTGAAAAAAATTAAGTTTTTTTCTTTTTAGGAGTTTGGACAATTTTAATTTTTTACGCGTTTATCTCGCGTATGGAATAACAAGGTAATAAATCCGTTGGACATATATTATCGGAATGTATGGAAAACCTTTGGGGAAGAGTCTGATTGAGGTCTCTTTATTTCCCAGGAGGGCGCCTTTTACAGCCGTTCCCGCAGGTATCTTCCCTACCTGTCCACTCACCCTAAACCCGTTCGAACATGTTCGAACCGTTTAACATATGCCCAACTGCAGACACTATCGATCCGAATACTTCGGCAATTTTTCACTTCCTTTATCGCTATTTCGGCGTCTTTTCTAGGGACAGCAAAGGGAGGAATGGCCAGGAAAGTTACCGAACCGCCCCGGCAAATAACTGAAACCACGCACCTTCTCCTTGGAGGAGACTCATTTTTTCCCCAAGCCAAGAGACGGATTATTCCCCCAGAAAAGGGTGGGGATTGTTCCCCACCTTGGTGAAACAGTAACTAGTTAGGTTCTAGGAGTATAAAGACTATCACAAAAGAACCATGTTTACGTACGTCCGACTCTTCTTTTTAACTTCCTTAAAGAAGTTATTGCGATACCCTCGACGTCGGGTTTTTGGGGAAGGGTCTTCCAGACCCGGAGGGTCAAATCGAATATTGATCTTAACCGATCTCAACTTGTCTGTGGTGCCGGCCGGCCGTAGCATTTTTCCGGAACACTTTACGGCCACAGTTTTCATCCGATTTCACCAAATTTTTACACAAATTTCTTTAGCCGGTGAAGAAGAATGTAACGAGGGGGATTTTGAATTTCGAAAAATGGCGGAGATATGTCTGTTTGAAATTTTAAAAAATTCGCTGCGGCCGAACCGTTAATCCGATTTTCACACAAATTTTCACCAATACTCCTTATATTTTTTAAGAATTTTTGGTGCAAAAAAATTGCCACTTTTAATTATTATTTTTATTAGTAGGGAGAAATTTCGTACTTCTACCCTTTACGAGAGGCACATCCCTAGGCCAAAGAGCCATTATTTCTACCTCGACACTTAAAAAATTTTTCGAAAAAAGAATTTAAAAAATTGTTCGAAAAAAAAAAAAAGGAAAACCCGGAAAATTTTTCGAAAAAAACTTTGAAAATTTTTTGAAAAAAAAAAATTTTTTTCGGACAAAAAAACTTAGAACATTTTCAAAAATAAGAACTTAGACAATTTTTCGAAAAAAAAGAACTTAGAAAATTTTTCGAAAAAAAAAAAAAAAAAACCCGAAAAAATTTTCGAAAAAACTAACTTGGAAATTCTCCTTTATACTTTCCTCCCTACTACATCCCCTTCCTTTATACTTTCGTTCCCTTATACTTCCCCCTCCATACTTCCCCCTCTGTTATACTTTCCCCTTCCTTATACTTTCCCTCCGTTATACTTCCCCGTTCGTTATACTTCCCCCTCCGTTATACTTCCCTCCCATATATACTTCCTACTCCGTTATTCCCCCTCCGTTACTATTCCCACATACTCCCACTCCGTTATACTTCTCCTCCCATATACTTCCCCTCCTATATAGATACTTCTCTTTGAGGAAGTTCCCGTCGGGGCCAGCTCCAGACTAGTACTTTAGGTCTTTTTTACAATAAAAACTAAATTTTGGCCTTTAAGACCATTATTTTTGGCTCATGGCGTAGTTTTTATGCGGAGAACACCTTTTTCCCGAACTTTTTCGAGTTTTCCTTGATATTTCAAGGAGAAGCGTTCTTTATCCAGGAAAACATCCTTTTCCCTGGTTTTCTGTCTCTTTTCTTCGTATTATCGGGGATAAAATATGGCAAAATTGAATAAGCTTAATATAATTTCCAAAACTTGTTCAATATTAAATGGTTTTATATTTTATTTTGGACGATTTAAATCCTGTAATAAATATTATATTCTTCCTCTTGACCCTAGGGCAGTTTCGTTATGATTAATACTGCCCAAGGTGGGTTGGATTATTAACCGAGCCAGACAGGGGAAAGACTTATAACCAGGGGATTAACTGATAACAGCTCCTTCCTGTTTCATATTGCAAAAGCTTATGAAATTTTTTTCCACAAAAAAAAAAGTAATTAGTCAAAAATTAATTTGGGACAATTTGCCCTTTTAACATTAAAAGTTAAGAATGTTTTTAAAGCCTTTTCTCCTCATTCTCTATAAATCTAGCATTTTGAAAGATTTCACAAAAGTTTGAGCCTTTTAAAAGGCTGGAAAAAAAGGGGGACCGTTTTGTGGGAACAAAGGGGTCTTCTCTTTGTTTCCTCAATTGAATGACTGCTTCGGTTGAAGGTTACGTCTTAACAAAACGTAAAAGGCCTCCTTTTTGTTACAAATAGACAAAAAGAAACTCCTGCAGAATGGATTTAACTATAAATTTTAGTGAGGGAATAAATAGGTAGATAATGGTAGATAATATGGGTAGTAGGGGTATAGATGGGCTTCCTCAATGTCAACCTGTCTTCCAGATTGCATTACAGTAAAAATAAGGGAAATGAGAAAGATGCAAGCTTAAGGAGATAAGCTGGTAGATAGTTGGGCTAGAAAGCCCAAGTTCGTAGGTTCGAATCCTAGTAGGGGCCTAACTTTTTTTATTTCTCTTCTTCTTCCTAATTTACACGGTTGAAATTAAAAATAAAAATTCAGAATTCCTTTTTTGAAGAAAAAAAAACTAAGGGATGAATCTAGATATTTTCAAACTGGATCCACAGAGCAATCGAATCTTAAGTGTATATTGAGAAAGGGGATCGGTGGATTAGAGAGTAAATTCAATTATCCCATTACAGTTTACCTCGATCTCTTTGAACCGCAACCCCCAATGCAATGAAATTACGTAGCCGATGTTGTGCGAGTAGATTCCATGCAACATTGATGCCGTATCATTATCATAAACCAATAGAAACCCATCTACTTGATTATTAAATTCAAGATTCCACAAAGAGACCCTTTTTCCGCTACTCAACAGTTTTCTTCAGTTTGCCTCCGTGAAAAATCAGTAAGATGATGAGCCTACCCCAACCTTGAAAAGACTGAGGGTCGTTTTGACACTAAAATCATCCGACGAGGGTCACACAATGCGTTTCTTTTCAGAAAGTTTAAAAGACGGATTAACCGTTAACACTTGGAGCGAAGTAAAAGTAGAGCAATCAGAGGACTTCAGTTATGCAGCACGCTTCGCCTCATATGATAAGAGGGACCCACATGTTGCGAAAACTTTTCCCGAGAACTAATCTTTTAACTTTTCTTATCGAAACTAAAAGAAGAGCACGAGAAGTTTTTGAGAAACAGATGTTTTTTAGGTAGATTTTTTTAAAATGTCAAATATAGAGAACGACGGGGTCCTGGAGGTTGTCCAGGGAAAAAAGATTATCAACCTAAAATAGACGATTTTATGATTTAGGTGCTTAAAGAGTAGAAATATAAAACGTTTTCACTGTAAAATCGTAAGAAATATGGATGGGCCCAAGGGCTTCGCCGTATTGCCACGCCTTTCTCCAAACTCCAGAGAAACTTATATTTTATTTAAAAATAGGAACCAAAATATTTCCTACTTTTGAAATTATTTATTGAAAACCTTGAAAGAAGAAGGTTTTCGATATGAGGGCAACGATCTTGAAAAAAGCATGTTAGCTTAACCCTTAAAAGCACACTCGTGTTTCCTTACGTCTACCCATCGCCTAAAGCGGAACCCCCTTGACCTACAAATTCGGAAAATTTTGAAGGATAACCGTTCATAAGTATAAATAAAATGGGTAAAAGAAAGATGATAAATGCTCATTTTTTCTGAAAAGAAACCTCAAAAACCTCAGGGAGTCAAATTATGAAATTAATGTTTTCCCCAGCAATATCGTATCGAAGATCATTGGAAAGGAAATTGCTGTACGTTTCGATCAGAAGGATGAAATAATAACATTAACAATCTCCACGGTCGTTTTACAAGCGCCCCTCTTTTCTGGCTACGACTCTGGGGATGCCGAATGCAGTTCGATTTGCTCCAGGAAATTGTCGGCTGTTATGAAAAGAAGTCGGGGCGTGAAAGTACTTCCACAAACTTCTTTTTACAATCCCCCACGACCGCGTAGAAAACCGACGCTTTTTTATTATATACGTTTTAATAAAATTACATTTTAAACTTTGTACATAACTTGACTTTTCTACACTTTTCGCAGAAAGTACTTTTTTTCAGGTTGACTATTTGGTTGATGTAAGTCGAGCCGATCCAAATCGAGAAAGCGATTACAGCAGACATCATCGCGAAACAAAGAATGGTGACACGACGAGAGACGGAGCCGGATATTAAAATGGCGAGAGGCCACAACAGCAAAGGAAACGAAGCAATTATTATGACTGGCACGAGAAATAAGTTGAGAATTTTCGCATTAGTAGAGCCATTATTTTAACATCTGATTTTGGAATTATATTTAAAAGAAAGGAAAATCGGAAAAACGGTTACCTAGGTCATTTTTTCCAGATAAGATACTTCAGAAAACGCCCAAAAATATGCTTCAGCCAAAATAGACTGGCAAAAAGGGTGTTTCTAGACCCAAAAACCGAGGAAAATGACCCAAAACTCGTTATGAAGGGTGTTGAACGCCCGAAGATGTGATAAACGGAAGTTTTCAGACCAAGAATCGAGGAAAATGACTTCTAACCTCTTAAAAAGGTTGCTAAACGCTCGGATGTTTATTGTAGACCAGGAAATCGGGGAAACTACTTCATCAAGCTGAAGACTTGACCTCAGCAAAGAAATTTTAGTAAGCCCCAAAAAATGAACTTTTTGGCCAAAATCAAGTAAAATGAGGATCCTTGGACTCGACCCACGGAGATTGTTAAAAAACTTTTGCTGATAAATCACAGCCGATAAATCCGAATTATGAGGTTATGAATGAGGGGACCTACTTGTTTTCGTGGACACCTCTTGTTAGAATCCTGAGGGAGACATGAAAACCGCAATTAAAACGCAGGCAATAAAAAGACGCGGCTAATTGAAACAAAGCAGTTGTCCCTAACGGCCGTAAAACCGTGAAGGGGGAGAGAAGGGAAAAGCGTGTTCGGCATCCGAGGACATACGTGCGCAACATTTCCCGGATTAATAATCTAAGCACATTCAGTTGTACAAATACGGGACTCCTTGTTTCAAACATTTTTCACCGCTATTTACACTTTATGGATATTAATCCCCTCTTCCAATAAAATAACCACAATAGTAATTATATCAGAAGTGGGATATAAAAATTTGAATTTATCGAATGATGTTTTACAACTGCTTTCAAAAAAGCCGATACCAAAGAGTGACAGACAAAATTGGAATAATAAATTGTAAAAAATCAAGGGAAGACGTATTGCCGTCGATTTGACGGAAGGGGAATCGTGATTTAGGTACAAATTAACTAATTGGAAAAGATTTTTCATCTCGTGAAATCCCCCTCACCGGCGGATTGAAAAACCGTCACGTTTGATGAATATTTGTACTCCGATTGCTTTCCATCAGATAATAAAAGATTGGAGGGGGTACCTTTTAATTACTAAGATAAATGGCGGAATAAAAAAAATAAACAAAGGGGTAAGAAATAAATTGGTTATAAACTTGTGGGGGTCCTTTTCCCACAAATCGTACCCTAATTCGATCGCCGGCCACGTGGGCAAACGTGGTGACCGCAAGATAACCACGTGGCACGCACATAAACTTCCACTTTACGGTAAACTGGGATTAACATTTTAACTCCTTTCCCTTCCTCGCCATTCACAGTTCGGATAAACCTTCTGGGGATTAACGATTTAACTCAAAAGACGAATCGGCCCTCAGGGACTTAAAACGATTTTAATTAACCTTTTTTCCTGTTTTAATTGTCACTATAAACTAAGAGAATAGATATAATCGTCCTGAATAAATCCACACTGGTGGCAGCGGAATTCGAGATAATTGTATTAAACTAAATTTCTAACTTGATAATCCTAGTTGGCCCTTCTAACTCGGTTTTATATTGTTGTAAATCAAGAGACAATTAGAGTCTCGAGTAAGTTGTTAGAATGTATATGCGGCACGTCTACCTACTAGAAACGGCTGAATTTCAGACGTATCTTAGATACAAAAGCCGTTAGAATATAAACTAACTCATTTTCAGAAACTTATTGTAAGTTTTTAATTAAAAAATTGATTTTATTCAATGAAAAGTTTAATTTATCGATTTGAAAGAATAAAGAGGGATTGTTGGTAGCCTGTCGGTTGTGAAATCACAAATCACTGTGATATAATGTCGAGAGCGGAAGGGAAGCTACGCCGTTGTCTCGGTTTATTGTAAAACCAAACAGCCCTCCCTGTCCCATTAAATCCATTGTCTGACCCGTTTCTGAATCAGGCTTCAGGTTAGGATACTCCGGGGAACCAGAGATTTCCAATTATCCCCTTGTTTAGACCATTGATTAACATCGCTTCTCACACACGAAAAGTAAACGTTCATTAGGTCCAAGAAAGTTTAAAAATATCACATAAAAGCACGTCAGCAAAAATTTTCAAATATCAAATCGTCATAAAATGGCCGGGTTGATGAACTTACTTCTCCTTCCGCGTCACTGCTTTCTTTCCTCCCCCTATTTTAATTCGGAAACAGAACGACAGAAAGCGCCAGACATTTCCCCCCCTTCTTCCTCTCTCTAATGATGAGGTTGTGCTTCGTTGAAATTAGGACGAGACGTTTTTATGACGAAAGTGTCCCCTTTTATCTTCCTTAAAGAAGTTATTGTGATACCCTCCAAGTCGGGTTTTTGGGGAAGGGTCTGGAAGACCCCGGAGGGTCAAATCGAATATTGATCTTTACCGATCTCAACTTGTCTGTGGTTCCGGCCGGCCGTCCGTAGCATTTTTTTCCGGAACACTTTACGGCCACAGTTTTCAACGAATTTTCACCAAATTTTCAGACAAATTTCTTTAGCCGGTGAACAAGAATGAAACGAGGGCGATTTTGAATTTCGAAAAAATGGCGGAGATATGTCTGTTTGAAATTTTAAAAAATTCGCTGCGCCCGAACCGTAGGTCCGATTTTCACCAATTTTCACTCCATATATTTTTTAAGAATTTTTGGTATAAAAAAATTGCCACTTTTAATTACCTATTATTTTTTTAGTAGGGAAAAATTTCATACTTCTACCCATTACGAGAGGCACAACCGTAGGCCAAAGAGCCCATTATTTCTACCTTGACACTTTTAAACAAGACAATTTTAAAAAAGAAAACCCGAAATTTTTCGAAAAAAAAACTCGGAAAATTTTTCAAAAAATAAAATAAAAACTTCCCCCTTCCATATTCTTCCGCTTTTTATACTTTCCCTCCCTTCGTTATACTTTCGTTCCCTTATACTTCCCCCCTTATACTTCCCCTGACTTATACTTCCCCTATTATACTTCCCCTCCCATATACTTCCCCCTCCGTTATACTTCCCCTCCTATATACTTCCCCCTCCAATAATGCTACTTCTCTTTAAGGAAGTTTTCGTTGGAGCTCTTCAAACCAGTACTTTTGTTACAGATTTTGGGAGAGCTGTATTTCTGGTGAAAGTTATAAAGCCTAACTGAAAATGATCAAAATAAACGTAGGGAATTTGGAGATTCCACCCCAGTTTGCAACCATCTTAGTCTTTGTTTGCATTAAAATTTATTCTGACGACTACAAATGAACGTATTAAATCATGACCGTACTAATTAACAAAGACTCCGCTTTCGACAAATTAACGTTTCCTGTTTTTTCCTTCAACGGCTCAATTTACAATTTAAAAAAAATCTCATTTAAAATTTGAATAACGTCGATTTCCTAAAACAATAAAAACGTTATTGTCAAATCCTCTTTTTTTTATAACGTTGACTTCTAAAAGGGTTCTCGAGAAAAATCGCCCTTTTAGGAGGCTCACATTGACAAACAAAACGAATTGTAGGATAAGGCGCTATCAATTTTTTCCCCCGTTGCTTTTTTTACCCCTTTCAGGGTTTGAAGCCGGGTTCTTTTTCTATCAAATATTTACCAAGCTTGCGGTAAATGTGCTTGTTGATTACATAAAACGTCCATGGACGTTAAGCCGTTTAAAACGACCTTGTAAATATAATCCTCGCTCCGACCCCTACGGATAGAAATTATTATTTCCCAACCCCCGCCACACCGTCGTACTCCTGATCCATAAAAAGACTCGGGTGGTCCGGGATTTGGGTTAATTCGTTTTTATTCCCTCGGATTCTGATATCCTCTTAAATCCCCTTTTTATATGACCGCTTCCCTCAAAAAGAAATATTTTAAATTAATTTACGTTCCTTTTTAAATTTTTTAATAAAAAATAATCGTCGGATAAATTGTCAATTTTCGCTTTTTTGTACAATTTTTTTTTTATTGATCAACGTAACTTCATCGACCCTTCATTTGAATTTCTTTTACCCTATCCTTGACAAGAAAATTCGATTTGAAAAAATATGCTTAGGGTGGCATTTATCAAAAAAAGGTTCGGACAAAAGAGTAAAGAGCGATGTTGCTGAAAACTTTCTCAAAGGAGTTGAAAAGCAAATAAATTTGGTGAAGATCCTGCTAGTTTTGACCCTCTTGGAGGAAACATTTCAAAAAACCATATCTCGAGCACAATATTTTTTTAGAAAGTTAAAATGATACATTGTGGTTAAAAAAATAAATTTTATGAGTTAAAAAAGAGCATTAAAGCTGGAGCCTTGAGACCGTTTAATCCTGAAAAGTAATAAAATTAAAAGTTACCCTTCTAAAAAAGAGATCGTAAAGCACGTAAGGGCTCCCAGGGTTGATAAAGGTTTAATTGCGACAATTTCGCTCTAGAACGTCGGTTTCGAACGTCGGAAGTCTGCCCGGAAAGGGGGGTCTAGGGAGCCCCCCAGTAATCAAATTAGATGGAGAGACATTAGCATGTACGTGGAGACAGAGGAGGGAGAGATGAATGTGTCTAATGGAGAAACGGGTCGTTACGGACATATGTGATACTACGAAATCTACCCTTCCCGATTATACCCCTTCATAATATGCCCAGGGACTAATTTTCAAACTATTAATTATCATCATTACATCAAATTAAAATCAACTTTTTTCTTTTAAATCAAAGCTTTCCGAAGCGTTAAATCGATGAGTCAAATCGTTCGAAAAATTGCTCTTGAAGAAAGCAAATAGGAGGAAAATTCCATTTTGTTCAATCCTTTTTTTCTAAACTTTGACGCTTTTAAAAGGTGTTTATTTGGAAGTTTTTATTGTCTATGAAATCAGATTAGCGGAGGGTAAAAGGGGAAGCAGTTAAAACAGAAGCGAACCGTATAATTTGCATAGGTTATTGTTAGGGTACACAAGTAGGGTTAGCAGTCTACGCCCCCGATAATATTCACCTGAACCGATTTGAATACTAAAGCAATAGCACCACGTGTGAAGATGTACTGAATCAACGTTGGAACTCTATTAAGCGTTGAGAGGTTTACGTTCGGAACTCCCTTCAACACGAAGTATGAGAGAAACTTTAGTTGCACTTCATTTATACGTTTCTGCTTTGAGGGAATCCTTTGAAACCTATGCAAAGTTAGTAGATCTAAACTGTTTACCTACGTAAAGCATACGTATTAGTACTTTACGAGAAATTAAATTTAAAAATAGACTTTTCGCTAAATTAAAACCATCGCAAGCTGTTTTTGGCGAAAAAAAAATTTCGCCGGGGTTATTTTTAAAAGTTTCTCTGATTTCAATTGAGATTTGAGGTCGAAAAAAGGGACTTCAAGGGGCAGTCACCGAATCGATTTCGATTCATAAAAGATTCAAGCTCCTGGAAGGAAGGAGTCGTAATGAGCCCTTCGTAAATTATTAAATACGACTGACCAGCCGCCATGGCGCCTGAAAGGTGAATTTTTTTTGTAAAAAAGAAAACCTTTTTTAGTCTTTATAATCTAAATTGGCTAGCCATAGTGTCTAGCCTGGCTACACGCTCACAGAAAGTGCGTAAAATGCCCAAATTTCTCCCTCATCCAATGGATTATTTGGTGAAGATGGGTCCAGTCGGACTGCCGGGTTTTGACGGCCGGCACAACAGACAACCTTATGACCCCTAATGATAGTAATCAAATTTCTACTGCGTGGTCTATAACACCCTTTCCGTCAAAATGCCTCCGAGGAATTTAACTGATAAAATGGAGAAAAAAAAAAAAATAGTGGTACACAACAAAAAATTGAGAAAACGCCTAAAAAACGGTATAAATTTTGTCTTAAAACAACTAGGTAAAAGAAAATAAAAAAGAAACTTAAGTAAATAAAACATAAAATGGGAACTCCCGAGTGTAAAATTGGTGGTAAACGAGAAGCCCGCATACAAACTCAACCACTGGTAAAACACAGACTGTAATTTGAAGTCACACCTCAAACGTATATTTATAACACAATAAATCCCTCCAGTAACCCGTCACGTTATAGGCATTCCATCACCGTTATCTCCCCTCGACTACACGTGCTTTACATGTCCGACAAAGAATTAAAACGCGTAGCTATGCTTTATCCTGACGTTCCCTATTTGGAACTTTTATTTTTAAACCAATAATAAATAAACCCCAATCAAATATCTATTAAACTGAGTTTTCCATAGTCATTAGGATGTCGATTTAGTGATTTATTATGTAAATGTAGCTTTAGAATAAGCTCCATTAACATATTTATGTTCTTTTTGAAATATTGTGAAAAGGGTTGATTTGTTGCTATTTGGACAAAAAAAGAGAGGGATGAAAGGCGCAGACTAGATTCAAACCGCTCCCCCCTTCACTTTGAACGGTTTCTCCTAAATCAAGAGAAATTCTGGCCCAGAAAACCGAACGTTCCACGATTCTGTCGTTCCGGCCGTACTCAATCCGCAAGACACATATGTGCCCCCACCTCTTTCCCTTTAAGTCTTATATCTCACGTATAACCGCCACCGGTCGAAATTCCGAATTGGTCCAAAGCTATTTATGAGACGTCGTCGAATCTAACATTTTATTTATTAGGCCAGCTTTTATCTCGGAGGGGAAAAAAATAAAAACATTCAATTTTCTATAATGGAAAACTTTTGCCATTTTTCTTTCTGTTGACGCCATTTTTAAAACAATTGACCCAACAGGTGCGGACGCGGAAGTCCAATGTGTAGGAAAAAAATGGTTGGTGGGATGGTTCATCACCACTAATTTAGAATTGATAGAAAGAGATGTGTTGTGTGTGATGTGATTTATCTGACTCAGATGATGATATTTAGATCATATGTTGTGGTGTCCACATCACCCCCCCCCCCCCAAGGAGAAAGGTGAAGGTGCTGTGTGTCGAGCGATGTATGTCGAAGATGCGTGTACGATGCTGGAACGCGAACTGTCGAGCTGTGAGGTCGGAGCATCGAGAAGTTCCACTAATTCAGCGGAATGAAGAGGTGCAGAACTGCTGACGAGTAGAGGGAGTTCCACCAGTTCAGTGAGTCGAACTGGTGCGGAACTGTTGATGTCAATTGAATGATGACGCTGATGCTGACTGACGATGATGATGTTTGATGATTGATTTAGATTGAGAAGAGAAGAATGGCTTGCTGGAGCCGTCGATGGGAGATCAAGACGTGCCGGAAGATATTCTCGTACTGTGTTAGTTGTATGTTCAGAGAGTGTAATATGTACCTTGTTGTTGTTTCATCGATTGTGTTCGTGTTCGTCGTGGGTCACCAATTGTGAGATGGTTCATCACCACTAATTTAGGATTGATAGAAAGAGATTTGTGTGTGATGTAGATCAGAGAAAGTTCTTCCTTACGGCGATGTCGACATCCTGGGAAACAGCCTGCCTTCATGATCAAAGCAACGCTATTGCATCCAGCTGATCTAAATTAACTTTCAATCTTTCTTATCCATCTGCTCAAAAGGTATCAAGTTTGGAAGAAAAGAAATCTACTGAACATCTCAATGCTGAGAAACAAAAAAAGTCTTAAAAATTGTCACAAGGGAGTGAAAAAAAGGGGTCTCATATCCGTCCAAATTGCAAGAAACTTCCTCCCTAAAAACAACTCTGTCCGTTCTTAAGGGACGACAAGATTTTCAATGGCGAAAGTTATCTAGAAATTGTTATCTAGTTGTAAGTACGGTGTAGGGGGTGTTATAACACGGCTGTTAGAAGGAAGAAGCTCGAAAGCGATAAAGTCACATACGGAAGTACGCCCTTAGACCTTAGGGACAAATCTTAGGCGACAAATCGTTTCACCTCACAACAGGCTAACCGATATACGGGACCCCTTCTTAGATTTAAGACGACTCGCTATTCTGTCCATTGTTTCGGGGAGGTATTTTACGATTTCGGAGGGATAAAGCCCCTATCCAAGGATTAAATGCTTTAGCCCAACCCTCCTGCGACTTGTACAATATATTTTTTTTAACCGAAAATTATTATTTTCTCATTATAGGGAAGAAACTTTCGAGGGGAATTTCGTGTCGGAAAGCGATGGCTAATGCGGACCATAATCCTCTTGTGTTGCCTTCTACTTATCTTAAAGGAACACGCCTTCAGTAACTTCCCAAGAGATTATTGTGAACGAACACGAAAAAAATTGTTTATGAACTTTTTTATTTTTAGGGAATCCCTCATAATTTGAAGATTGGTGATCAAGGTATTCGATTCTGCTCTTGAGAAAAAAAGAATCTCCCTCATCTTGGCAATTTAAAAAAGGCTCCAGGGACATAAAAGCCTGTTTTTCACTTTATTTACCTTTTAAACTAAAACATAAAGCAGGGCGAGTGAAAAAGTAGTGGGATAGAGCCGTGTTTAACGCACTGACAAGGGAATTTGCAGTAAACTAGAGCCGGGCAACACTTTGGATCGATCGGAACTCGAGTAAATCAGACGTCTATCTTGATCTAAAACACCTTAAAGCGATGTTTAATGCAACGGAGTCCTAGCGAGGAGAACAAAACAGAAAACCCTCCTATTTAATCCTCAGGAAATTTCCACATTTGGATAACCAGGGCACGATAAGGAGATTGAACATGGTCTAAATGGCTCATAAATTTTAACGCTCGTTTTACAAGTGATAATCCCTTAATGACATAATCTTCAATGATTAAATAAACTAAATATAACTCTAAGATATAAAAAATATTATTGGCCCCTTTCCATTTTCGATAATGCCTGTTTAATAGGCACGGAAAAACTTTAAGGGGAGTGGACTTTAACCGAGAATTAATTAGGTAATAAAGTAGATAATTTTTGTGACTGATGATACGAGCTTTCGGCTTTAGTAATAACCGTTGGGCGGTTAGAGTTACTTCCGACCGTTAATTCAATTACTAATTAGTGACAAGTGCTATATAATTATGTTTTATAGTCGAAGTTTGTTGTTCTACGACTCAGCCGTGGGGGAGTAGGCCGGGAGGCGAATTAAGCACGCTGTTGACACCGGTGACTAACTACTCGCTTTCTTCAGAGTTTCTCGCCTAAGAAAATGAAATGTTTCTCATCTATTATTTTCTCAATTAAACCTTTAAAATTTCCTCAGCTTTTATAAAAACTAAAAAGGATAAAATACATCTGAGGGAAGAAAATTAATATTTTTTTAGTTTATGGGAGAAGAGGTAACAATGTGTCTTCTTATGGTTCATCCTCTCTTTTCACAAATAGCTTTAAAAATTATCTAAATTAAAATGAGGGAACAAAAGTGAAGATCAAACGTTATCTTCTCCCCTACAAAGTTTGTTTTTATGCCACTTGAATGCATGACCATGGAAATGATAAGTTTTGAGATATTTACGTCGTCCCTAATGCAATTATCTTCTTTGGTGTTTACACGTCTTTGTTTATGTTAGGACATTACATGGAGGGGAAAGATGGGTCCCCCTTAAATGTTTTTTTATTCAGATCGAAAGGAAGCAAAAGGGGTTTACGAGCGGGAGAATGCCATTTGAACCGATTAATCTTTATAAAAACAAGTTCCTCCCTTTCCGAAAAGGGTGAAATGTGTTGAAATGTTGAACTCAGAACGCTTTTAACGATTTCACTTAAGGAAAATAAAAAATTTGAACTTTTGTAATAACCTTGTAAACGACGAAACAGTCGTGAAATAGGCTCATTTTGAAGTCGACTCGTATGAAATTTAATAAAAATACAATTTCATAAAACGGGAGTAGCTATTTCTATGTAGGGAAAACGTTTTTACCTGCTGCCGGAGACAATTTAGTCACCACGCCGTATCTCTGCTTCCACTGCAACAAAAGTTAAAATTTGTTTAAAATGAGTTTTTGCTTTAAAATAATAATAAAAATTGTTTTTAATGGTAGGGGAGAAATTCTCGTAAGAAAGGGTTTAACGTTTCCGTTTTACGGTCCCTTTTTTTCACTCAAAGCCCTTCCTTTGCCAACAAAGAAAAAAGGGAAAAGGGCTTTATTCCAAGTTCAAAAGGCTGGGGATGATACGATGTCGTAAAACGTTGAGGAACGCGCGATAATTCATTCGTTTTTATGTCGGGACCTCTTTGGAGATAATGTGAAGGTTTAAACGGGAATTATGCGGGGCCGAAAAAGAGCGACAGATGGCGTCAACGTTTTCGGAAACTGTAAAAGAGAAGGGGGGTTAAAGTTAAAGGAGTTTTCAAGTCACAATCAGGGAGAAGCAATAAACTTCATAACTTATTTAAGAAGAGATAGTGATGAGAACTTAGCAGAAAAGCATAAAACTTCAAGATAAAATAGAAATTTCATTTTTATGCCCTCCTCCATTAATACAATATATTTTCAATCATTAATTTAATCTGTTATTAAAATCAGACATTTTTTTCCAAATTACCTACTTCGCATTTTTTTTCTGCCATCTGCAAACGGAAAAGAACTTTCTTAGCTCCTTTTTTAGATAAAAATCGAAATTTTAATTTTAGGTTTACAAAATTTGTCTATTTAGAGCATATATCTGCTTTTTAAAAAATATTGATTAAAAGTAGTTTATAACCTTATTAAAATAAAAATAAAAAATTTTATTTCAAAAAGAATAAAATGTGATTATCTTAGAAATAACTAGAGAGTTGAAAGAAATTTTAAAATGGTCTTAAAAAATTTAAAAGAATGTTCTTATAAAATCTAAAACTTTATGGAAAACGAAAAGTTTTTAATTCAGACTGAAAAAGGTTATAAAATAAGCTCTATGGAGAGTCTTCTTAAGCCTGGATATTCTGTAGAATGCATTATGTGGAAGAAGGGGTTGTTTATAAACGGATTATCCTGAAATTAGTTTAAAAGATGGAGCAGGTTGAAAAAAAAAAGGTTGTGTTAAGTATATTTTTCATAATTAATTTTTAGTCCTGAGCAAAAAAAAAAAAAAATTAATGAACTCTGGAAAAAAAAGGTCAGTTGTGTCGTGTAGAATATGGGGTTCTGGAAGTAGGCTTTATAGGCTCCTGGGAAAAGGATTACTGTTAATACATTAATTGCTGGCGCTTTCCCAAGACGAATTACACAGAAAACAACTCTAGCGAATGCGTTTCCAGTCGGATTGTCTGATTTCGAACGTTAAAGGGGCTTTATGGACTTGGAAAAGGGTGGAAACCCATGGATGATGGCTGAGGGGAGCATAAATGCAAATTAAAATCGGCCACTCTTCCTCGCCCTTCTATATCCACTTTTAGAGTAATCTGTCTAAATCAACAGACACCGAAGCGAAATTGAGCGATTTATTAACCCGGTTGATTAACTGATGAATTTTTTTTCGGGAGGTCTCCTTTTAAAA
The DNA here is from genome assembly GCA_014119065.1 of Orius insidiosus. NCBI lineage: Eukaryota > Metazoa > Arthropoda > Insecta > Hemiptera > Anthocoridae > Orius > Orius insidiosus. The sequence continues at coordinate 27,519 of JACGAQ010001925.1, forward strand.
GTCATCCTATTAATAAAATAAAATCAATTTTCGGGAAGCACGTTGGTGGTTTGGGCGCATTAATTAAAAACTTGGAATCAACCATCTGAACAAGGTATCAGAAGAAAGTTAAAGGGATAGGCGCGGTGAAGGGACTCTGATGACGTCATAAACAGAAGTGCAGTTGTTCCACGTTTGGCCGTTAAATGACCTTGTGATAATTCACAAATTCAAACAATACCCCTCCTCCTCATTTACATTCAAAAACTGAGTCTGATGGACTAATTTTCAAGAACGTATTAAAATAACTTTTTTTTTTTAGAATCTAATCATTTTTATCCATAAAACCCAAGATAAATCTTTAAACAATCCACATAAAATAAAAGCATCGGAATTTTTTTTAAATGTTTAATATCAAATAAAAGCCCCGGGATTGGGGAAAGACACCCTGTACATCCTAAATGACTTATGGGTGAAAAAATTAAATTCCTTCCTAATGCCAAATCGATATCCGTTTCGTCTGTTTTTTCACATTCCATCATTCTTTTTGAAATATTTAAAGATTTTTTTTAGTAGGCATTTAATTAAGATATAAAGGCTGAAACGAGGGTATTTAAGATGCGAAGGTCATTAAGGCGAGTTAGCATAAACTATGCTCGGAATGACATTAGAGAAGGTGTTTGTCTCCGGTCCTAATCCTATCCGGCCTCACCTAAAGCTCGATTCAATTAAGAGAAGGCGGTTTTAGGTCCAAAAACGGAAAGGGCTCAATGTTTTCATTTTAAACTAAAAGGGTTGGGGGAGGAGGTTTCGGAGTTCGGCTTGCAATATTGTTTGTTCAATCCTTCCAAGCCTCCTCTTATTTACTTAATTTAGATTGCAAGTAAACTCTCTTTTGTTTTTTCTTATTTGATCGTTTACTCTGCTAATTAGTTTTTCTCGCAGCCCATGAAATTAGGCCCTTATTATATAGGTTGCGCTCCCCCTTTGAGTAATTACTTTCAAAAACTCTTATTGACCTCAATGATTTTTTCCCTTTTTTTTAATTAATAAAAGTTTAAATAAGTTATTTCGAGCCGTTGGCATTTTTTTGTTGGAAAAAAAATCTTATAAAACTGCGGAAGGACCGCGAAGAATCGCTTTTCCAAGGCAAGATTTTTCCATTTCCTCTTTTCTTTCGGTTTTTTTATAACCCTCCATCTTCCCCCCTTTCAGGACTCCCTGGCGTGTATTGTCTCTGATGATGATGTAGCCCCAAGTCACGTGCTTTCGAATTAAGCCGATGCGTCTCTTTCCGTACCGGTGGATCCTGTGATAAATGAATCAGAAACATAAGAAAAACATTCAATAAAATTAATAAAATTTATATTGAATTTTAAATGGTTATCACGTCAAAAATGATTTTTAGGCTATCTGTTGTCGACTTCTATCGTCAAAAGAGGCAATAAAAATGGAAATTTTCTCCTCGGAGAATCTCACCCTGAAAACCCTTATCGTGTATTTTCGTTTGTACAACGCCTTTTTGTTTGATAATATAAATATTTCGTGATTCCTCAATAAAACGAGTTTTATCGCTTCTTAGATTCCACCTCTATCGGGGAGAAGGGGCCCAGGCGGAGCATGAGCCATAATGCTATCACGACGTGATCAGTGAATTGAGCGACTTTGGATAAAATTGGACCCCCAATTTTTTAAATGAAACATTTATTACGGGTTTTAATAAATTTTTTCCATGTGTTCCAGCCATTTCCAGCCATTCATGGCTGTCAAAAGAGGGTTGTACTGGGCTCAGGCGGGGGCTCACGCCATATTGCCGAGGGAAAACTCCAAATGAGTAGTGCTATCGACAGATCTACGAATTGGGTAAAAACAAAAAAAATCCTCTAAATGACCGAGTTTTGATAACGAGAGAGAAAAAAACTTTTTTGCTTGCTTTGTATGTTGAAAGCCCTTGAGCCACTGGTCACTTTATTTATGGAAATGGTTAAAATTTTAAATAGTTCAGAGATTCAGAGAAGAAAAAACCGGTTATTTTTTTGCGGAGGGGTGTTTTTTTTCCTTTCATGTTTAACGAGAAACTCATCCGAGTAGTTGGAACATGGCATGCGAAGGGGCGGAGGCGAAATTTCGGCCCTGGATCGGGAAGAGATGGGAGTGAAAGGTTTTGAAATATGTCGACGTCCTCCCGATGTTGGCAACTGTGCTCAGACTCGGGTTTTTATAACGATCATAAAAATATTAATGGCCGGAGAGGATGTGTGAGTATTACGACCCTGTGGGGGTGGATTTATGGGAGAAAGGGCGAGAGCGTTTCAGGCCCTTTTCACGAGCCGACTATCGCACATACCGAATACGAACGGTTTTTTCCACCCCCACTATATTGTGCACAATTTTCGAAAATATGAAAAATGCATTTAGAAAACGAAATAAATCTTTTCAGATTCCAATATCACGAAAAAATGAGGTCCGGAAGTTCAAGAAAACAGGCCTAGTTGGGTGAGTGGTCAAGGAATCTGACTTAAGCCTGTCGTTCCATGTAAGTACATGCAATGCCGAAAAAAAAATCGCTCAAAATTGAACCTTTTTTGAGAGGAAGTGGATGAGTAGTCAAGGACTCTGACTTAAGCCTGTTGACGGTTGAAATCCCTCACTGTGCAGACCATAAAAGGATTTTTTATGTGAATATATTCCGTGGTTCTATTGAGATAATAACCCATTCCCCGAAGTGGGTTTTTATGTACTCCGTGAATTCAAAACTTGAAAAGTAAACTTCTGTATTTTAGTTTATTTCAGTTTATTATTTATAAAAACACGAAAAACAAAAAGACCTTAATAATTACATTAACTTCCCCTTAACACACACTTTCCACGTTTAAAAATGCAACGCGCACACGTGTCAGGGGAAAAACGGGGCGAGTCAAAAAAAAGGAAACGGAGTGCGATATTGCTTTTCGCTTCGCCGCCGACGTCTGACGCGTCTTTTATTTAAAATTTCAACCCTTGATATGAGGGTGTGGGGATGTGAAGGAAAACACGTAAGAGATTCAATGAAATCCCTCCTTCTAATTTAAATAAAATGAAAAGGGAACCTTAAAAATCTTTTTCCTCCCATGAGCATTTAGTATATCAAATAACAAGACATGACGTGCAGGGAAATTGAAAATTTGCCTTCCTAAAATATAAAATAATAATAATTTTTTAACATAAAAGAAAAAGATGCAAAATTATTATTGTGATTTTTAAGTTTATGGCGAATCATAGCATCTGAAACAACCGAACGTTCTTTACTTAAAAGATGAAAAGTCAACAATTTTCGTCCAAGTTTTCCCTTTTTGATTTTAAATTGAATTATCTCGTCTCGATAGATTTTCTTTCAATTTGAGATGGGGTATCAAAGGGGGGTTGGAATTCGGTCGTTTTGTTGCTCCTTTTCGTGGGAAAACGGCGAAGGACTACCTTTTAAAACCCCTTTTCAGTTTTCCACTTTGACTAAGGGAGAGAAAAGGTATTACTGCGTTATAGGCCACTTGTTAGGCACGCCTTTTACTCGCTTCTGCTTTTCATTTCGGCAATTTACGAAAATTTTCTCCCTCTCCTTACACAACTATACAAAAGGAGAACCTTTCAATTGGATCATTGTTTCAAGTAATTCTCTCCCCTTTGATAGAAGTTATTATTACCGGGAAAGTCGTTTAAAAAAACCTCCCATAAAAAAATTTTTAGAGATAAAATCTATTACATTCAGCAGATCAAAAACTTTCTTAGCCATCAACATACAGTCCCGCAACACTGAACGGTCTTTCTGAAGTGCCGCATTTTTTTACAACGTCAGAAAGGATCAAAGACGCCTTTTTCCTTCCTTTATATTTTAAGGACATATTTAATTATTAAAATTTGTCTTACAAAAATTCAAACAATTTCAGACCCCCTGTCGTTGTTTTATAATTGAAAATTCTTGAACAAAGCGATTTTTTAAAAACCCACCATTAGGACCCTCTTCACTGAATTAAAAGTGGGCCCTTTGTTTAACTGAAATGTCGGAATCATCGGTTGAAATTATTACGTTTTTATTAGCCCTTTTTTTCTCCTTGCGATAGGTAGATTGTAAATTTCTAATGTTTTTCCTTCGGGAGAAGCTTCGACTTCTCCATTCCCCTTCGACCTATCAGATAAATAATTGAGGCGGAAAAGGAAAACCGATACCTGGGGAAAACAATTTAAATATTAACAACTTTTTATCGTGCGGTAAACAAAGTTTTTTTTAAACCTCTTTTGTTCTTTTACGCTGAACTCTCAATCAGTAGGAAAAGCAATTATAAAAAGGGAAAAATTGAAGCTTTGGAGTATTTTTCTTTTAAAACGGAAAAAAAGCTGGGTATTCTAGTCGAGATTGGGTCGAACAAGGAGGACTTCTTTCCCTTTTAAAACGTGCGACGTCGGCCTAAAAGGACTTTTCGCTTCAATTCAACCCTTGCATACCCTCCGGGACGGATTTCAAAGCTCCTTTTATCGCTTATACAGGTAAACTGAAAGTCGGATGTAAAAATCTCTTTAGGCTTCTAAACTGAGGGGGAGTTTCTTCGCCGAATAAAAGTGTCGAAGTGTCATTAGTCGCGTTGGAATCTTCCAAAGGCGTTCGAAGCTTCAGCGGATATTGGAAGACGTGACACCCATCAGTCACCACTTGAGAATTCAAAATACAGGATTAAATCCAATTTTCTTCAAAGACACTAAAACATTTAAAATTCGATATTCCCATTTTTGGCTTCTGGATAAAAAATAATACAACAAAAGAACGTGATGAAATATAGGATCATTTTCCGGTCCATTTTATGGAGGAAGTGGATTCGTTGTTGAGGTTATTTTTTTAGGTGTGAGATCCAGGGTTGTTGGTTAAGAAGGGTTTTACAAATGAGTCCATCTCACGCTTCGCTACTTCTTATGAAAAGGTGACAATGTCGTGATATCCTCCGATTTTCGTCGACTTTCAAAGATTTTGTTGTCATATTTTTATTCTATTTGAGATGGAGACTATAAACTCTGGCTAAGTCGTAATAAAATCGTCAAATCTTGAAGAGGAATAATTTACAAGGGAATGATCGTATCGTAAAGGGTATCTTTTGTGGCCCCCTTTTCCTCAAAGTTTTCAAAGGGAGGACAAGAACTCTTCTCGCGATCGTCTCCGAAGAACCCCCAACTCCTTATTATGGAGGGAAACAATGAGGAAGGGTGGTAATTGAGTTAATATTATCGCGTAATTTAGCGAGAACATAACGGAGAAGGGGAGCTCACTAAAAAAAAAGTCTTCGTTAAATTTTTTTTACTTAAAAAATTGCCTCCTGGCGTCAAAATTCAAATGTGAAACTTTGTATAAACTAGATTTTTGTGTGATTTGTCCAAACATGCGGGAAGGTAGAGAAGAACAATTGTTTCCCGTTTTACCTTCTACACCTCTGTTTTGTAAAATTTTTAAAAAGTTTTTGGGTTTCCGCTTGTCTGATTTCATCCGCCCACGAATCATTGAGGTAAAAGCGCTAAACTGAAAAGCTTCATACAGTTTTACGAATTTCCGTGCTTCCTATTTGATTAGACAGTGAAGGGGGAAAAAAGGGGGTCCAAGAGATTTGGTTGAGATTAGAAAGAATAAAAAGTTGATCAAACGTTAAAAAAAGGCAAATTATTTCCTTTTCTTGAGAATCTGCTGGAGCGTCAAGTGCTTTCTTGTCGAAAAGAGGCAGACGAGGCGTGGTGTGTGTAAATTCAATTCGTTCCCCTTCACGGTTTTAACATACACGGGGGGACAGGGGATGTGTGGAGGCTTTGCTCAATTTAAACCAACCTTTCTAACCTGTTTACTCACCTTCATCAAGGACCGACGAGCACCCTTTTACCTCATAAAACGTCTCTACCGTCGTTGCAACGAAAACAAGGAAGTCCCAGCATCGATTTTCGATCGGCCGGGAAAGACTTAAAAAAATAGGAAGGCCGAGCTGTTGCATTACACGAACCATTTGGGATTTTCAATAGCCCTCTTTCATCGAGTCTAAACTCTCATGAAAGACAACTTTGACACAATGCCCTTTTCCTCTCAAAGGCCTTGTCTATAACCCTAACATGTCAACACTAAAAACACGTTTATTTAAAACATTAAAAACCAAGATGCTAAAAAAGCTTTTCTGATCTGATAACCTCTCTAATTGTTTTTTTTAAACAAACAACCTCTGGCCCTTTTTGAAAAATGTGGGTTCCGAGTTTTCGAGGTGGGAGATAAAGACTGGAGTGGTAAAAGCCTCACCCCGACCCCGCGAATTAATCAGCCTCAAGAGTAATTTGTTATCAGATGTTATCAGAAAAAAAGGGGAGGATTTAAAGGGTTGAAGAGGAGAATTTTAGACCACAAATTTTACCTCAGATCCTGTTACAACGGTGTTAATTAATTATGAGGAGCTCCTTTAAACTTAGAGAATTAAATATTTTAAAAATAAAAATTGAAAACCGGCGGATTGACCCAGATATTCGCACGTCTTTCCCCCAGCTTAGAAACACCGCTTGGGGCGTTTTTCACGGTTTTATCCAAGAAAATCCTTTCCAGGTTTATCACAGTTTCTTCAACCAACGAACCCTTGTTTTACCCGATTTTAGGGGTTTTTTCCCGATATTTCTGCAGAGAAACGCAATTTTAGGCGTTTTTCACGGTTCTTGTCCAAGAGACACATTTTTACCAGCACTCCACGGAACAATCTAGAACGCACTTTGTAAGCTAGTATTAGAGAATTAAATATTTCAAAAATACAAATTGAAAACCGGCGGATTGACCCAGATATTCGCATGTCTTTCCCCCTCTTAGAAACACCCTTATGGGCGTTTTTCTCGGTTTTATCCAAGAAAACCCTTTTCAGGCTTATCACAGTTTCTCCAACCAACGAACCCTTGATTTACCCGATTAAAGGGCGTTTTTTTCCCGATATTTCTGCCAAGAAACACAATTTTAGGCGTTTTTCACGGTTTTTATCCAAGAGACACGTTTTTACCAGCACCCCACGGAACAATCTAGTACGCACTTTGTAAGCTAGTATTAGAGAATTAAAAGTTTTAAAAATACAAATTGAAAACCGGCGGAATGACCCAGATATGTTGAATCTTTTCCCCAGCTTAGAAACACTTTTTTGGGCGTTTTTCACGGCTTTATCCAAGAAACTCTTTTTCAGATTTATCACAGTTTCTTCAACCAACGAACGTTTTACCCGATTTTAGGGCGTTTTATCCCCGATATTTCTGCCGAGAAACACAATTTTAGGCGTTTTTCACGGTTTTTGTCCAAGAGACACGTTTTTACCAGCACCCCACCGAACAATCTAGTACGCACTTTGTAAGCTAGTATTAGAGAATTAAAAATTTTAAAAATATAAATTGAAAACCGGCGGAATGACCCAGATATGTTGAATCTTTTCCCCAGCTTATAAACACTTTTTTGGGCGTTTTTCACGGTTTTATCCAAGAAAATCCTTTTCAGGTTTATCACAGTTTCTTCAACCAACGAACGTTTTACCCGATTTTAGGGCGTTTTTTTCCCGATATTTCTGCCAAGAAACACAATTTTAGGCGTTTTTCACGGTTTTTGTCCAAGAGACACATTTTTACCAGCACTCCACGGAACAATCTAGTACACACTTTATAAGCTAGTACCTATAAAGTCTTCGAAAAATTTTATAAAAAATCTACCTAATGGCACCATTTTACGGGTAGTAAGTTTTTAAAAAGTTTTTTTTTTCTCATACAAGAGTTCTCCCAACTCAGTATTCAGTCGGTTTCCCTCCTCACACCACTCGCAATTTTCAAACTCAAATATTGTAGGAATGGAAAAGCGATCAAGGTCACTTCTTCCATCCTAGGGTGAACTTTCTACGTGCTATTAATTATAGAGCTCCTGAGGAAATGAGCTTTCCTGAAAAGACAGGAAGACAAGAAAAAGTCTTTATCAAAGCACTTCAATTATCTCCTGGAGCAAATGTTTACCCCAGAAACCGGGGCCAGCTGCTCGTTTAATGATTCACTCCTGGGCCCTCTTTCGCATTGGGGATTTAATTGAGTTATTAAATTTTCAGAACTTCTCAAATCAAGTCTCCCTTCCCAGAAAAGGCCTTTATTGCGTTCGGTTTGCCAAAGTGGTTGCAAATGAACCTTTTTTCCCCCTATCCTATCATCTGAAAAACTAATAAAGCATCAATAGTTTTGTTTACTTTATAGAACGATGAGGGGTTTTAATTGACATACGTTTACACAATTCTGAGGGTTGGCGATCAAATATTGACCCCTTAATTGACCAGGAGGTTTCCTTTTATCAATTTTCATGCTTCCTTTTCTGTATATCTGTTAATTGGATGACATTGTGATTACCACCAGGATGAAAATCTACCTACACGCCTATAAGAAAAAACTTTTTGAAGGGAAGAAATCGCTAAAAAACTGTCAAATTACATTCCGAAGTAATAACCACGAGTAAGATAAAGTCCGGGATAACTGGAAAAGTCAGGAGGCGGCCAATAATTGAGGTAGAAGGTCGGAAAATAGAGACGGATGAGCTTCATAAGTCTCTTCTAATGCTTGTCACAGTTGATAGCAATCTCGACCCAGATTCTTATCGGGATTTTGTCTCCGCGGTGAGGTAACAAAGCGAAATACTAAAAACTTGTATTAAAAATAAATTAGGACTTTATTGAGGATTTTAACTTAATGACACCTGTTATGGTAATTTCTCAAGGACCTCCCCCTAATCCTAGGGATGAACCCGGGGTAATCCCATGTCGTTAGCTCCTTGCTCCATATTAAGGTGTAAAACACTACATTTTTAAATAATTTTGAACTTGGGGAAAAAGAATTTAGGAAAGACAAAAGGAAAATATTATGAGCCTCTGAGATTAGAGTGAACGTTGTCTTTTGTTCGGAGGAAAACAAAAGGCAAAAGGATTCCTGTGGTCGAATTCTTGGATTTGTAAAGGAACCCATCGGATTGATCTGCTTAAAAGCCTACCTTTAGACAAAACCGCGTATCTTTCACAATAGGTTGAAAAAGATACTTCTATAATTAAAGAAAATGCGGAAGAAAAAAAGACGATTCCATATTCAAGGGAGATATTTCAATCTTTCGATCACGTAGAATCGCTCTACAGTGATAAGTATACATGACTCAAGATTCACGACACCTTCTGAATAGAGAAAACAATGTTTTCTGTATTTTTCGGATCTGAAGAAAGTCTCAAATTAGAACAGAAAAGAAACTCATAAGGTGAAATCGATGTTCACGAACCAGTGACTCGAACGGTCGACATTAATCCCCAAAAATGATACTCCCGAGAAAAAGGATTTTAGACGTCGAAAACAATCCGATGCTCATTAGAGATAAAAATGAAGATTTCGTCAGAAGTTTGCGAATTTGTTTACTGGTTCGCGTGATCGTACTTCTATAGGTCATTAGTCCGTAATCAAAAGAGCAAAGACTACACGGTGAAACGGAGCTTAAACTTCCAGGAACCATCAGGCTGATGAGGTCTAGCTTGACCAAACCAAAACTCAGAAAATGGCAACACGAGCCTTATGATTGATTAGTTGAGATAACATACCCGAAGCTGATAATATATCAAAGGAAATTTTTCATCGAATAATGAGGTAATCTTGTTAAAAGTTGCACCGGTAGGACCCAGATGGTTTATCAGCGGCGATAATGGAGGTACATTATAATCAAATTTAATCTTTTTTCGGCGCCTATGAGAAATGGGGGAAGAGATAAGAAAAATTTTTTTACCCTTTTGTAGTCTCGAAATTTGAGGTAGCCGGTGACGATCGTTTGATCGGGATCTCCGGGGATTTCAGTCACAAGATTACCACCTTCGCATTCCGAACCGGAATCCATCGAATCATGGTTGATACTTCGCGCCGGCGAAGCGCAAACAGAATCCGTCATTATCTAAAAAAAATCACACACAACACAAATTTTCGATTCACCGATATATCGCGAGTTTGTGAGGGTTGAAGTAAAATAGAAGGGGTCTGCTCACGGGGCCGACTCGGGTCGGAATGAAAGACGAGGGGATGGAAGCGGAGGGTACGCTACCCGATAGGGGTGCCGCGCCGCTCAGCGGTGGAAACTTCTTTAGCCGATTATTATTAAACATTTATAACTTTTTTCAAAGAAATTTTTAAAAGATGTAAAATTCAAAAGATAAGAAAAGTCAATACTTTAAAATGGCGATGTTTTATCATTGAGAGTTTATTTTATCCTCTGACCTGATAGAGGATTCCCCTATTATGTGATCAATCATAGGGTTAATGGATATGCTCGAACAATTTTAGAGCTGATTTGACCCATAGTCAACGTTTTTGGTTGCTATCCCTTCGCTATAATCAATTGCACATCCCAATCACCAACTGGCCTAAAAACGAAGGAAAAGTAGAATAAAATTTAGGCCCTAGTGGGATTCGAACGTACCACCTTCCGGTTTACATGCCCGACGCTCTTCCGCTAGCTCCGGACTAAGCTTCTATTGCTGCAAAAGCGTCGACCCAAAGGTCGAAGGGCCAAATCTCATTGAGGGCTAAAATGGGCTTGACGACTTGATGATTTCTAATTTCTATAGCGATTGGAAGAACGCGGGGTCATTTTTAGCGGATTTTTTCGCCAAAGTTATTTTGAGGTTTGGTAAAATTGAAAGTGCCGTAGCGTGTTCGGGAAGGAGTCGAGAGCGGAAGCGACGTTTCGTCTACTCGAAAACACTTCATCAAGTGGGCATTTAGGACGTCGAAGTGGGTAGGGGGGAGACAAAGAAGCACCCCCCGCCCCATGGAACCAATGAAGCGTATTTCTATCCGGGACCCCCATAAAGGTAGAAGGCGATTGCCCAATCCACTCGAAAAAGCCCCTTTTTCCTGTTTGTTTTATTGAGACTCTTGCCAAACTCCGCCGGTAGAGACCGGACAGAAGGTCCACCAAGGAAAAAAAGGTTTTGTGCACATAAAACAGACGTACACAATTGCCCATTGCAATAAATCCTTTTAACTCTTAAATTTTTTTAAGTTTAAAATTTTTGTTTATTCTGATAAAAACACACAGAAGAACGCTTATTTACTCTCGTTTTTGATCAATGTCAATGTTATTTTTAAACATCCGGACATTAATGCAAACGTAAAAAACTCAAAACATAAAAAAACTTGATGTCAAAACAAACGTAATATTTTCTTCTCATTTTTTCCTAGGGTTCCCATCCGTCAGGGGAGAGAATCTGTAAATAATTTACTTTGCTGCAACACCGGTGAATAACAATTTTTCACTTAAACACATTTTGACAAGCTGAGGGGGCCTTCTAATAATTTCTTGACTCGTTAAGGTCGGTTATATATGAGATATGTTGCTCTAATTTTATCCTTACCGACACCAGGAGGAGACAATTCATATTTCAACGCGTTCCCTATTAATATTTCCGGGGCCCCCATCTTTTACCACCTTACCTTCTTGAAAGATTAATCGATTTCCTTAAAATTCGTCAAGTTAATCACGCCAACTAATCACAGTCGCTCAATTTTTTTTTCTAAATAAAAACTTTGAAAGGCGCCACTAAATGTTCCCGCATTGCGGAACTAATTTCTTTTAAAATATCCGATCTTGATTTTTGCAAACGTGTTTTTTAAGGCAGTTTTTTCCAGCAAAAAGTCTGAAAATCTGTTCATAAGTTGGGGTAATTCACCGAATAACCGAGGAAAACGCAAAAAAAAAGGGGGTTTTCTGTGTGAAACGTGAAAACCATAAAAAATGTCGTGTAAAAAGGGCTTCTTGGCCGAAAAGCTTTGAAAAACGTCAAAAAATTCAGTAAAAAGAAGGATTTTTAGGCAAAGGGAGAAGAAATTATGTTTTTGAACCAAAAATGGACCTTAAAAATTTCAAATTTCAAAAATTCTGCCAAATTTGGAGAAGATAAAATTTGCCATTCGGTACCCAAAATGCCAGCAACTTGCTTAAAAATTAGATACCTGAATGCTCCCGCTTAAAATTTTACTTAATGAACTATTATTTACTAATATTAAGATTAAAGAGTTGTTTCAAATTAGAAAAGCATTTAATCTAGAAAATTAGAAAAGGGTTGCTTTTCCGAAGGGGTTTCTACATCGATGATCTTAGAGCGCTGTAAACGAGGGGTTCCCGGAATTCTGCTTATTGTTTTCGAACCAGTGACTTTCGAAAGGTTCCCAAAAAAACGATAACTAAAATATTTAAGATTAAACTTTCACCGGGGTCAAGATTATTATAATAATCGTAATGGGAAGATTCTGGAATCCCCTTTCTCATTTATGATTCATTAATTTATATCTCACAACCTTATTTCATTGCAGAGAAACTGGGCGGAATCTCAAGTAATTAGCTTGAACGATATGCACCCCCTTTGGGAATTAAACCATTAACATTTTAATGTCCAGCCAGTTTAGCAAAAATTAAATTTTACTCGTTAAAATGATGAATTTCTCAAGGCTCTACTTTATAAATTAAAAATTGTGGATTTAAAAATTAACCCACAACCTTATTTTATCAATTTTTTTGGGCCTAAGAATCAGAATTATATTTAATTTTTATTTTAAGTAGGGTATAAGATCCTCATAGGCATTTTTTCAGGCTTCAATTGCTCAGTTGCTAGGCAAGGACGTAGGTTCAAATCCCACTTGAGACTTAAGTTTTTTTTCCGTCTTATTTCTCTTTTCTAATACTTGCTATCATAATATTAAGTATATTTAGAAAGAAAGAGAGAGAGAAAAAAAGTTTTAGAGTTAATATATTCGCGTTTGAAGTGCTAGCGTTGTTCGTTTGATCTGATCAGGCCCTTAGTCAGCTCTAGTAAATCTGTTTACCTCAACCTTTCTTTCCTTTTGATGGGGACCCGTCATCAAGTCCACTCCTCAGATCTTTAAAGGGTTTTTTTTTATCCGCCTCTTTTTTATTTCTTCAACCAACGTTTAACACCGGTTTCCATTCAATCATTGGTTTTCCTTTACTTTCATTGATTAAAAAAAAGTTTAATCAAATTTAAAATCCATTTTAGACAGCTGGAAAACCATTATTTTGACGAAAATTGAGACAGAAAAATGTAAGGGCCTCAATAATGAACTGCGGCGTCCCCTTTAGATTTTAATCGCGGTTTGCAGCGGGATGAGCCCGACCCGTATTCATCTCGGATTAGAAAAGATAAAAAAAAAATGCTTCCCTTTCATTACTGGAATCCCCCTTATGACTGTGTGTGCATGACAATGACGAAAAATAAGGCGGATTTCCTCACAGAATTTTCTCTTAAAAATAAAACGGATAAAATCTTTTTCCTTATAAAAAATCAGTTTTATTCACAATATATTTAAGCAAAGAGGAATTTTTAAAATTATTTTGAGACACAAAGAAGAATAACATCTGCAAAAGCGAGAGCTTTAAACTGTCAGAAAAAAGAGTATTGGATGTCAATATTTGGCACCTTCTTGAATCGAGATTAGTAAATCGGTGATTACTTAAATCATATGACAATGGGTTTCACCATGTAACGTCAACTAACAATGAATTAGATCACCAATCATTGCTTTCGGAGGACTTTTTTTTTTTTTTTTTTTTTTTTTTTTTCCGTCGGAAAAGTTCATTTAGGTACATTGGGTTCAATTTGGGGACCGCCCGCTTTGAACCCTGGACCCCATTGATGAACGCCGTATCGCAATGTATGGGATTAACGCCTTAACACGCGCGGCCACCGCGACGCCATTTTTGTTAGTTAGTGCTGTTGAAATAAAAATGCGATTAAGTTTCCTAGAAGAGCTGTTTTAAAATGTCCTAATCAAAGGTTAAGCGCCAACCATTTGAGAAAAAGTCATCATTGATTTTGTTTTGTCTTAATATCAGTAGATCACCAATGACCAGCGAATTTATCAGAATTTATAAGAGTCAGGCAGATGTTTTTGCCGCAATGCCATGGCATCGCCAAAAGTTTTTGGTTGGACAAACTGTTTTAGAGCTTTCAACTTTGTGATAGAGCCAACGAGAACATCAAATACCGTCCATTACAAGATTGTTTAAACTTCCTGAGCTAACTGTGCGAAATTAATATTTTCAGACAGTTTATGGAATAGGACAATTCGAGTAATTCAAAACCTCACTCTCCCCTACTCTCCTCGCTCCTCTTTTCCTATTCTAACTACCCCTCCCGTATAACTTTAGACAACATAAGCAATTATCGAATTACTTCTCTAACATATGATCCCTGCCATTCGTCTATATGCAAATATTTCGGTGGCGGATTAGAACCGTCAGGATGATATTAAGGGCCGCTTTAATTGAGACTGAAAGGGAGAGAGGGAGGTGAAAGAACGCCCTCAATTCATTTCGACCCTTGGGTACAATAAAAGAAAAGAAGAAGGAATAAAACTTGAAGAAACCATCAGGGGGTTGCGCCAGTTGTTTAGTTCATTTATATACAGAAGCTAAATAACTTTAATATAGTTCTATTCAGTAATTTATGAGAGAAGTAAAACGTGCTTTTTATATTATTAATTTTTTAGCTAAAAGTGTTTGACAATTTGTTCTAGAAATTAGATTTTTTTTTGTTGTATTTTTTTTCGGTTAAGATAAGAAGGGAAAAAGAGATGATGGATGATGCGGAGAAAAATGTTTATTTATGTGAGAATCCGCATCAATCATTTGGTTCGCGCGGACACTCGTTTTTAAATCGTGTCATTGTCCATGGAAACAATGGAGGTGTTTCGACACCTTGTGAAGAAAAGCTTATTTTTTAGGTTATGAATAATAAAAAGAGGAAAATCCCCTTTTTTTGGTGTAGTTGCGAGTTTTTCGCTCATTCCTCGTTTTTCTTTGTGGCAACTTCATGAAAATTTAATCGAGACATTGTTTCAATTTTCTGAGAACAACCCCCCTTCCAACTTTGTCAGCCGTCCTGTTTTTACTTGAGAAAAGTGAGCCTCCCACGTGTGAGGGACTCAGGAGACTCCTGCCCTAACATCAAACATTCATAATACGATGCATCCCCCTTTCGGCCCGAAAACATTCCCAAGGACAAAACGACTGCACCTGGAAAATATCACGAAAATACTTCAAAATAATATTAGAGGTTTTTCAGAATATTCGCGCATATTGACGTCCAGTAAACATTCACTTGGGCCAGTATTTGTAAACGTTCCTTGAAACTCTCCGTTCCTTAACCAAAAGGGTGCCTTGAACATCCCTTTTCCGAGATAAGGTTTAGGTTCGGACATCAAGGATAGTCTTATAATCTGCCAACGAGAGACCTCCGTTCGAGCACTCCTTAAGGGAAATCGGAAGGATTTCTTCCATTTGAGTAGATCACTTCAAGGGAGGTTGAAAAGTACAAAATAACTTTAATAACATTCAAGGAAAACTTGAAGTCCTTGAAGTTCTGTTATTCGTACCTTCAGTAGGGATTTGCTTGGCGGACGCATAATGCTACCACGAGGTTGAAAAAAGAGGAAAATTGAAAATATGATGGCCTAAAAACTTGGAATTCCTAAGGATTGGCGGCGTGGTGCAAACTATCGTTACCAACTATGTGGTGTTACCTACGTGGTGTTACGAACACATCAGTTACAGTTTACAAGTTACACCACACTACGTGGTGTTACCAACTATAACTATAACTACTTGGTGTTGGGGTTTCTCCAACCATTATAACTCAATTTTCTGTTGGAATGGGGTTTCTTTTTCTAAAAATTGAGTAAAACGTACGTAAAAACGGGGTTTCGCTGCCAAAGAGCCAAGAAAAACTACTGAAATTATCTAAAAAGTGTTGTTTTTAGTCTAAAACCAGAAGAAAACTCCTGAAAAGGGGGTTTCTATGACCAATAAAACCAGGAAACTCCTCAAATTTCTGTTGAAATGGGGTTTCTTTTTCAAAAAATAGAGTAAAACGTACGTAAAAATGGGGTTTCGCTGCCAAAGAGCCAAGGAAAACTACTGAAATTCCCGAAAAAGTGTTGTTTTCAGTCTAAAACCAGAAGAAAACTACTGAAAATGGGGTTTCTATGACCAATAAAACCAGAAAACTCCTCAAATTTCTGTTGGAATAGGGTTTCTTTTTCAAAAAATTGAGTAAAACGTACGTAAAAATGGGGTTTCGCTGCCAAAGAGCCAAGGAAAACTACTGAAATTGCCGAAAAAGTGTTGTTTTTAGTCTAAAACCAGAAGAAAACTCCTGAAAATGGGGTTTCTATGACCAATAAAACCAGGAAACTCCTCAAATTTCTGTTAGAATGGGGTTTCTTTTTCAAAAAATTGAGTAAAACGTACGTAAAAATGGGGTTTCGCTGCCAAAGAGCCAAGGAAAACTACTGAAATTCCCGAAAAAGTGTTGTTTTCAGTCTAAAACCAGAAGAAAACTCCTGAAAATGGGGTTTCTATGACCAATAAAACCAGGAAACTCCTCAAAATTCTGTTGGAATGGGGTTTCTTTTTCTAAAAATCAAGTTAAGCATACATAAAAAACTGTCAAAGAGCCAAGGAAAAATCAAGAAATTCCCCAAAAAGTGTTGTTTTTTAGTCTAAAACCTGTTGAAAACTCCTAAAAATCATGTAAAATGAAGTTTCTCTTTTTAAAAATGCGTCAGAATGGGATTCCTTTGGCAGAAAACGAAAAACTAAGGAATAACGTCCTGGAACTGAGGAAAACTAGAAAAAGTTCTGTAAAAATAGGCTTTCTCTGTCAAAGAGCCGAGGGAAACTCCTGAAAATACCGCAAAAATGGTGTTTTTTCTGTCAAAAAAACTAAGTAATACTACCTAAAATAGTGGGTAAATAGGGTTCCTGTTCAAAAAGAGGAAGAAAACTACCGAAAATGTTGGAAAATAAGTTTTCCCTGTCAAAAAAAAAACATGTTGTTTTGCCCAAAAAACGCAGAAAACTCATAAAACTCTGTCAAGAAACCGAGAAATTTTGTCACACTTGAGCCTAAAAAAGCAATTTTTGTCAGTTTTTATCAACTATCTTGAAAAATATTGGGTTTAGCACAAAAAATATTAAGTATAAAAATAATCTACATTAAATTTCCTACAAACAATATTAAGCACCTAATCTTGCTAAAAAGAATGGTTTCGGCATTAATAGGCCTTTATTGTCTCGCTTCTTCTCGCATTGTAGACCCCTTCGGCGTTCACTCTCTCTGGTAAGTCATGGGTTCTAAAAGATTAAGAAAGGCTGTGGCGATTTATAAAAAACGTCCAATCTTCGTAGATACTTTGAAAAGCATTGTTTTAATAAAAGTATAAATTACGACCAGGATTCCTGTTATAATCCGAGTTGACATAAAATAGAGGGTAAGCTGACTGACTAAATAGGCAAATGCCGTTTTGATGTCGTGACGGCTTTCGGTGAGGGGTAAAAGGGAGGCAATGAAATATCGGCCTTTAGCCCGCCCCCTCCCCGCCGCAGACTCTCTTTTGTTGCATTGTACCGTTTGTTAACATTTGATTAATCGTAAAACACTTAAACTAATGGCGTTTGTACCGTCCCCGTCCGTGTTTTCTAGACTAAGTCGACACGAATCGAAAGGTAATCCCAAGTCTATTACTTAATTCGATTGCATGTGCCTACCGATCCCTTTTTTTCTTCATGAACCCCATACGGGAGGAGACGTTTATTTAGAGTAGCCATGGTTAGGGACTGTTGATGGTTAAGTCACGTGAAAAACCTTTTTATGCGACCTTGGCATGCTAGAAAGCCTTCTAATTTTTCAAAAACAAAAATTTTTGTTATCACCCTATTAATTATGATTTATATTATAGATAAAAAAAACTAACAGAAAAAAGTGAACCCGTAATTAATTTAAACGCGATAAATTATCATGTTGCAGATTTGTGGCGATGGGGTTTTTTCCCGTACACATTTCCTATTCATTGCCCTTTTCTCATGCGTCGGACGTGGAAGTCCGCAAAACATAAATCAACCCAAGTTTTAATAAAAACAGGAGCCCTTTCGCTACGCGCGGGGCCTTTGACTCCTTTTTCCCATAGCGCACTCACCCCTGATTAACTCCCCTGAGGTTTGAATATTCATATTGTCATCGGACAGTCCCTTCCATTTTTCGTTTCCTCCATCCGGGGGTCTTCTACGTCTAATTACTCTTTATAAATTATAACGCATAAATGGTTCGAGGAGGGTAAGATAATACTTGGAGACACGTGTTTTCATTAAAATAGATAACTCTTATCTCCGGCTAGCCATTACCGAAGTGCCCATAAATGAATAAAGTCCCATTTGAACGCACTTGCTTTACGGACCATTTAATTACCATATCAAACCTGATATCCTGTTATCATACTAGAATTAAATCACATTATAATTTATTTAAATCTACATGAAAGTACTTTTTGTTTCAAATATAAAAAAAGTTAGGCCATCCCTGCTCCCTCATATGGAAGCTTTTCTTCCGTAATTTATCGGTCCGCCGGTTCTTTCGGAAACTTTCTGTTTAGCTGGTTTATTTTCCGAAGCCAAAAAGAAAAGGTATAATGCGAAAGTACATTTTATTTTATCGGAAATCGACTTTGTGAACTTTTTTTTTAATCTGCATTAATTTAACGGGGGGTTCCAAAATTAAGATTTAAGATAAAAGATGGTTTCCGTGGGTCAGTGATCATCGACTCTCAGACTGAATAAGAATAATCCGGAATCTACAATCTGTGGAAGATGACCATATTTCTTCGGTATTTTCGGCTTTTTTGACAGGGAACCCCGATTTTCACAAGAATTTTTGAATATTTGCCCGCAGAATAGTTTGTGAATCCCTGCAATCGGAGGGGAAGAAATTTATTCTGGTGATGTACCTATTTCTTCAAGGAAAAAAGCGTTATTTTCAAGATTGAAATATTACAAACGGCGATCCTTTTTTCAAAAAAAAAGTCTTTTGTAAGATACAAAATATCCCACATGTCTTTTTTCCCCCTATCATACGAGTACTTGAAATAGACCTTCTTATACCTTAGAGTCTGATTTCCAAGGCAACCTCCATTATATGAAGAAACCATTTTGTACTTTATCTTCATCTCAATAATAGGTTGAATGCTTCAGGAAATGTATAAGACCACTTGTCTTAATTATAGTAAGATCATTATATGCCCTCCCTTCTTTTTCGTTCCCCATTTCTTTTCTTCCATTAAATACTTTTATTGTGGAGATCGCAAAAAAAGAGTTTTCTTTGGCCTCTAAAAATTCTTCTTTTCAATGCTTTTTATTCTCTCTTAGTTATAAATTTTTTTTTCTATTTGATTCTTTAGGTCTTGTTATTTTGAAATGGGCTTCAATGGGGAACTGTCCTGTCACGGACACAAATCCTGAGTCTCCAATTAGGGGTAAGGAAAAAAGGTCTTCCCCAACAAATCTCCTTCAGAAAAAAGGCCGGAGTCCGCAATAAAGATGTAAATGGAAAGAAAGGTACCACCTGAAGCAATCATCGACACTATTTCGTTAATTTGTAAAATCTTTTCAGATGAAAAGAACTTCCTTCGGAAAAATTTGTCGGGGATTGGAATATTTTTTTGGTTTAAGGGAGAAGAGAGTAACACTGTAAGTGTCTCCTTAAGGTGCATCCTCTCGCTGTGCGTAGACTTGCTCTTTTCACTGTGTGTAAAAGTGAAGAAGGTGAAGGTGAAGTGTAGAAGGGTACAGCCGCCCTTATGTGAGAGGGGGTAAGGTACTCTTCGGATAGAGACCGGTGACTGAGGGTCTGTGCTCTCGGTGAAGGTGCGTGAGGGCTGGAATTAGAGAAGTGCCAGCAGAGGAAGTTCCTGTCCTCTTTTCTATAAAACTAATTAATTAGTGTTTATTTTAAATGTGGTTCTTGTTCTGAATAAAAGACTGTGAGTAAAGTGAAGAAATGTTTTATTCTTCGGCCCAACGTTGGAAGATTTCATAGTTTTCCGGCTTGCATCTACATCCTTTCCCTTGTTTTTCCCAACAAGTTGAATTCTAAAATATTTAAAAACCGATGTTTTTCTTTTTTTTTAAAAAAGAGTTCAACCTAAAACGCTGAGAATAATGATTAAACACATTGGGCATAAGGGGTGGATTGACAAATGATCGCCGAAGGACCTTTAAAAGGGAATGTGGAGGGGGAAAACTCAAAACATAACAACCCCGAAACCAAAACAGGGCCATTGGCAAATTATTTATGGTCTATCCCCTAACCAGGAACTCGTAATGGAAAAATCGTGTCTTATTCTCATTTGATCAGACACTTAGAGTCCTCGACGGTTTCGACGTCCGGTAGTTCAGCAAAGCACGGCGTGGATGTTAAATGTTTATGACGTCACGTACCTAGGACGAGAGATCTTCTCGGCCGCACTTTCAAAAACAGTAAACACAGTTTTACATTCTGTGCTAGAAACAAAACTTTTATGTCCCGCACAAGGTTTATTACAAAGTGTATTTTAGTTTTGAAAAACAGGGAAAAAAATATATTCATCAGCACACCCTTCGCTAGCTCCTCCTTCCGCCAATTTTCTTCCTCACCCCAGGCTTGATGAAAAGGGAAGAAATTAAAGAATCCGGCTCTTAATCTTCCTTTGGTTCCCTTTCTGTTCCCTTCCCTGCTCTTTAGAATCTTCACTTTTAATGAATCATTAAAGAGGATTGTCCCCTTTCTTCCGAACCTTGGGCTATTAATCAATTTATTTTTATTGCTTCTTTCCCCTCCTCGGTGTTTTCAACCTATCGGTTAAAACATTTTATACTTTTAATTAAATCATAACAAGTTCCACTCATCTCTTTAATTTTAAAATAATAAAACGGGAATGGAATTTGTCAACGGGATTTTAAACTTGGAGATAATTCGGTTTTGAAAACCCTAAAAATATTTCCCTCCCTCCGATTAAATTTTCCTAAGCCTTTTCTCGGATTCAATAAGAGAGACGGAAAAAACGGAATTTCATTTCGAAAGATTACCCTAAGAAAACAGACTTTGGTTTTAGACAAAAGGGAAGATCTGAGTCGTAAAGAAATAAAAATAATCATAAAAAAAAGAAGCAGAGCAGAAATGAAAAAGTTGTTCTGCCAATTCGGATCGAGGTATTGTCGAAAGGAGAATCAAGTTTAATACGGGGGTGAAAGTACAAAAGGGAATAACTGAAGGGGGAAAAGGTCAAAACTTAGGGGAAGTAAGAATAATCGGTTATATTTTTGTTCATCGTAGGTGACAATCGATAAAGTCTCTTTAGATTCATCATACAGTTTACAATTAGATCAACACTGTCCGTAGTGACAGATGCGATACTGGCGTCAATTTCCTCTTAAGAACGTATCCAATAGAAGTCCCTGATAGGTTTCGGATAATCTTCTAACATCCGCATCTGCCTCCGATAAAAAAAATCCCCCTGAGTTAAATTATTTTAAATCGCTTTGAGCTTAGGCCTTCCTTCCTCGTAAGTGGGTCGGATCAGAGGCAGTTTCGGCCTTGGAAATGGGGGTCCGCTCAAGGCCCCAAATCGGATTTGAAGTAGGGTGAAAAGCAAAAGGGTGGGCGTCGATGGTGTTCTACAGCTGGATAATTCCGGATCAAATCGGATCTACAATGCACTCCCATCGCCTCGGCCACAAGCCCTAATCTATGCAGATCTCAATTCCAGCTGTACTAATATTGTTATTTTATACCCTTTTTCTTTGAACATCAAGAAGAAAAGAGAAAGTCTGAGATGCTGGAAGTAAATTTGTCAACTGTCTCTATCTCTCAGAGGCCTCCACTTGATTCCACTGCCATCGATATTAAATCACGTCCTTCC
>JACGAQ010001926.1:0-49309 GCA_014119065.1 Orius insidiosus
TTGGGGGGAAATTGGGTTGTTTGTTCTCAATGTGAGGAAAACTAAGTTTACTCAGTTTAAAACTCGTTAAAAAGAAGTTTTGATTGCCAAAATGCCGATAAAATTGCTTAAACACTTGTTAAAATGGGGTTTATTGGCCGAAAAGTTGAGAAAACCTAAAAATTTTTTTCAAAATGTGGTTTATAGCCCAAAAAACCGAGGAAACCCACAAAAAAGTTTGTTGAAAGAGGGTCACTTGGCTCAAAATCTGAGGAGCTCTTGAAAATCTGATGAAAAGAGGTTTACGCTGTCAAAATACGTAGGAATAGCCAAATGATCGAGAAAAAATCCAAAAACAACCTTTCAAAAAGAAGGTTTTCAGGGCAAAAGCGCCAGAAATTTGGGGGAAAATTGGATTTCTTTGTTCTCAAACTGAGGAAAACTCTTGAAATTCCGATAAAAAGAGGTCTAATCGGTCAAAATACGTAGGAAAAGCCGAATGATCTAGAAAAATCCGAAAACATCCTATCAAAAAAGATTTCTAGGCCAAAAAGCGCCAGAATTTAGGAAAAAATGGTGTTCCTTCTCAAGGTGAGGAAAACTGGGTTTACTCGGTCTAAAACTCTTTAAAAAGGGGTTTTGATTGGATTTTTGAAAAAATTGCTTAACATCTGTTAAAAATGAGGTTGCTTGGCCAAAAAGTTGAGGAAAACCTAAAATTTTTTCAAAATGTGGTTTGCAGGCCAAAAAAACCGAGGATGCCCACATAAAACGTTTGTTGACAAGTGGGTCGCTTGGCATCAAAATAGAGCGTAGAAGAAGCCGAAAAACCTGTTTTTCCTAATTTTTTAAAATTTTTGAGGATTTCTTGGTGTTAATCTCCTTAAATGTAAGCCCTTGCTTTAATCGAGCTTTTGGAAAAAAAATTATACATTTTGTGATCAGGATAGCGATTTATTTATAGAAAAAAAAAAGGGGAACAAGTGATTGTGGCAGGTGTTATGACACTTGTGGTGTTCCCATGATCGTCGCCCTCTTCGACATCATCGGCCATCACCCTTTTCGAGTTTCTCCTCTCACTGGATCATTAAGTCCGAGTTTCTGAAGCGTGTCGGTTGTTGTTCGATGAGGGGGATCATCGTTTCAATCCTCCGTGGTTTCTTTTCGGATGATCATTGCCCTCCTTTTACGCCCGCGAGAAGGGTCAGTCCCTTTATAAATCCCCACAGCTGTAAAACGTCAATTGGAATATTATTGTGAGAAGAGCTAACTATTTATACAAATTGACACCATTAAGCGATTCCAACTACTTAAAGTTATAGCCGTGAACTGAATTTCTGACGTCAGACGACCAGAATTGATAGATCTAGAATCTAGACGACTGCGCTTTTCCGAGATTTTTTTAGGGCAAAGTTTTAAACTGATCATGCAGGCGTTCATCACCCCCCCCCGCGCGACATAAATGTGAAGAGTAGTCGAGGTAAGCCCTCAAAAATGAGTTTAGCGGCAGCCAGGACCGACGAAAACGTCATAAAACTCGCGAAAACCCTTTTTTTTGGTCTACCGAGACAGAATCTGATCAAACGATGGTCGGGGGTTTCATCGGACGAAAAAGGTTTTCAACGCCCCTAAAGCTGGTAAGAAGGGAGTTGGTTTGCCCAAAGAGCGATAAAAACGCTCTAAAATCTGCGGAGAAAAGAAGGATGCTCGGCCGAATGTATGTGGGAAATTCCCTGAAATCTGATTAAAGGGTATTCTCGGCCAAAAGAGGCGACGAAAACGCTCTAAAATCAGGGGAAATGAAGGTTGCTCCGCCGTATGAGTAAGGATAACTTCTGGAAATCTGATTAACTGGGGTTTTCTCGTTTTTTCGGCCAAAAGAGGCGATAAAAACGCTCTAAAATCGGGGAAAAAGAAGGTTGCTCTGCCGAGGTAAATTCCCTGAAATCTGGTTAAAAGTGTTTTTTTCGTTTTCTCGGCTAAAAGAGGCGATGAAAAGAAGGTTGCTCCGCCGTATGAGTAATGAAAACTTCTGGAAATCTCATTAACTGGGGGTTTTTTCGGCCAAAAGAGGCGATGAAAAATCTCCAAAATCAGGTAAAAAAGAAGGTTGCTCTGCCGAATGGGTGAGGTAAATTCCCTGAAATCTGGTTAAAAGGGTTTTCTCGTTTTCTCTCGGCCAAAACAGGCGATGAAAACGCTCTAAAATCGGGGAAAAAGAAGGTTGCTCCGCCCGCGCCGTATGAGTAAGGAAAACTTCCGGAAATCTCATTAACTGGGGTTTTCTCGGCCAAAAGAGGCGATGAAAATCTCCAAAATCAGGTAAAAAGAAGGTTGCTCGGCCGAATGTGCGAGGGAAATTCCCTGAAATCTAATTTACAGGGGTTTTCTCGTTTTCTCGGCCGAAAGAGGCGACGAAAACGCTCCAAAATCAGGGAAAAAAGAAAATTCCCCGGCCGTATGAACAAGGAAAACTTCTGGAAATTTGATATGCATGATTTTTCTCGTTTTTTTCGGTCGAAATAGTTAGGAAATGGCCAAATCTCCTTTGATGCTTATGACCAGAACGCAGAACATTCTGCGTTTCCTACTTCGCTGAGGATTCTCTCAAGAGGCATCACATTCTTCATGTTGGCTTACATTTTAATTCTAAAAATGGATAATATGTTTGCGTTTTTTTATTAACATAATACTGGATGAAAATGTTGGTACGCCATGAGGGACGCTTAAATTCTTTTTTTTAAATAAAAATAAAACCGCCCTTTTAAAATGGTTACACGTTGAACAAACAATGAAGCGGGTCTTTGTTAAAACAGAATGTTCTTCACAATAATTTCTACTTTGGGCTTAATCAGCTTTTTCTTTTTCCCCCTAGTTGGTGTTTTTTCTTTCTACCTCTCGTGGGAAATGGAATAAAAACGACTTGCAACATTTTTAAATATTTTACGTTGAATGTTTATCTCTTTGATCGTCGGAGTAGAAAATCAACCCCCCCTACCGTTGAGAATCGGTGATTCCGTTCGAATCGTTTCGCTAACGTTCTTCGAGTATTCCCTCGGTTTAATTTGCAATGCTAAATTTAGAGGGTGGGTGGGGGGCTCGGGAGAAACACGGTACAATCGAGCCAATGGCTCCCCAGTGCCTTCACAACCGATACAGGATTCAATGCATTTCAATACAAAACCCCCCCACAAGGAGCAATCTCTATCCAAAAGGGCGCAGGACCGCCCTTCTTCAACAGACCAATTGAGATTATGTAAATTTTTATTTAAAAAAATAAAAAGAAGCTTAGAAAAAAATATATTTATAAAATATGAAGGGAAATCTCTTATTGCATTCTTTGGTTCAAGGTCCTCGGGATATTGAAGATTTCCAAGGTCGCCTTTCTTCCAGGAATTTCTAGCATTCAACAATCTCTGGAGCTTAGAAGGACCCTATACTAAATCAAGGAGAGAGGAAAAAATCTTATCGAATATTTTCCGTATAGAAAACCGGACGTGAGGAGATTCTCAAGCCGTACGCTTGCTATTTTATTATTTGTTTATCATGTCAACGGATTTAGTTGAAACAGATACTTTTGGTCTTCTCACTTCCTTAAAGAGAAGTTATTAGAGATGATGAAACCCAAGGTCATTTGATACGACTCAGCTGAGTCATACCGAACGACTCACTTCCCGACTCCTAGTAAACGTAAGGTTATATTTTACGAAGGTTATTTGTTACCTCGTTTAGTTTCAGGTTCGAAATCAACTAGTTTCTCAACAGATTGGCTAAAATCGAAGAGGGAAATTGATTCCGTACTTTGTGGAAGGATTTTGAAAGTTAAAATGAAAAAACTATCAAGGAAACTTTATACCCACGCTAAGTAAAAATTGGCGGGAACGTTTTGGGGATAGGTAATTTCTATGTGCTGTTATAGTTAATCAGAAAAGCCATGTTTCGATTCCTGAATTTGCTCTGGTGAGAACATCGTGAACTAACTGAGTCGGAACGACTCCCTGAAACTGGGATTTAAGCCTGTACGAGAAAACCTTTACCGTTTTGTGAGTCGTACACTGGAAGAGTAAATTACGATTCTGAAACTCTCGATTTTTTTTAAAACTGAATGTGGCAGATCGTTGAAAATTGCAGAAATGTCGATTTTTTCCAGTATCTCGAAAAATACTAAGAAAATACACAAAAAAAGCTGACAAAATTTTGGCGGGGGGATAGGTAATTTCTGTGTGCTGTTATAGTTAATCAAGAAAGCCATGTTTCGATTCATGAATTTGCTCTGGTGAGAACATTGTGAACTAACTGAGTCGGAACGACTCTCTGAAACTGGGCTATAAAGCCTCTACGAGGAGACCTTTCCCGTCTTGTGAGTCGTACGGGGGCAAATTACGATTCCCTGAAACTTTCCAAATGACGGTCTCTAGAATGGGGTCTTTCAGACCCCGTATAGTAAAACTAAATGTCTTTACCGATCGGTTCTCTGTGAAGATTGGATGAAAACTGCGGCCATTATGTGTTCCTAAAAAATGCGACGGCACCACAAATTTTCTGATCAAAAATGACCCCTTACCAGTTTCCCATTTCCACTAGCAAGAGGACAATACAGTGGAGTTGAAAACGAATTTTGTAACAAAGATTGTTGAAAATGAAAATTGGCCGCGTGCCTAAATCCTAATTAATATTTCTGAACTCGAAAGCTGTCGAGCCTGAAAACGGAAACGTTCAATTCAATCGGGATGAGCTAATTCTCGGTTCCCAGCGGGGAAGTTGTAATTAGTGAAAATCACGTGACGCCATCAATGACTCAACTTTAATTAGACGGCTTGGATCTGTTTCCTCTCGGTTTCTCAGTTCAAATCAATTTTAAGTTTCGTCGGGCAAAATGACTAAAAAGCCGTGACGTTTCGGTTCGTTTCTCTCAATTTGCTAATTCAAAAATTTCGCTCCGGGGAGTATGGGAAAGAGCGGAAAGATTTACCGGAGGAAGGTTTCATTAGAGTTTCTCCCTTTTTCCGTTTTAGAGCCGGCATCTTCTTCCGCATCGCCGCTCCGTTTTTCCACCGGGTTTTGATTAGACCGGAATAAATGGCTTGGAAACCTCCGGGAATTATCTTAGCGACCCCCCCCCCCCCACATCCCGCAGCATATACTCAAGATGCACCTTTGCTTCGTTTAATCTCAACGAACTGAGTGGATCTTTTAAAAATTATTAAAAACGGCATTAAGTAATGAGTTGGGACAAAAAATTACGGGAAAGATAGAAAATAACTAAAAGATTTTGAACGAATGTATACGTGTCGACATAATGCGGTTCGTCATAATGCATTTAACCATAAAATAAGAGAAATCGCGAGTTACCGTTCAACATAAAAAATCTGCAACTAACATAATGAAAACAGTCGGAAAAGTTCATCATAATGCATTTGAACATAATACATGTCAAGAAAGATTTAACACTTGTCGTTTCAACATAACGCAGTTGAACATAAAAACTTCCACTTTAAAGCCAAAGAGCAAGTTTGAAATGCGATTATGGCGAAACGAAAAAACCTTAATGCAATTCGCACATCCTCTCGAGAGGAAAAAAATTAACCCCCATGTGTCATAAAACGAGCTGATCCTATTGGCTGCCTGCTTGCTTTTTCTAGTTTATGATGAGATGCTTTATGTTGAATTGCATTATGGTGAACTGTCAAGTTTTAACGTTTTGGTCGTTTCGCCATAATTCGCCATAATCGCTTTAAACGGCGAAAGTAGACTTGCTCTTTGGCTGTCCCAAGTTTATGGTGAGATTTTGATGCCCAAACGATAGAAACAGTTCTATGGCGAAAAAACAAGTTTAAAGAGAGGCTTTTATGGTGAGAAGCACTTTTTTTAAGTCGTCTTGCATTTATTGAAAACGTCGTTTATGGCAAAACCCTTTAGGTTAAAATGCATTATGCTCAAAATTTAAGAACTTTGGAGAGCTATACAGGTATATTCAATTGCATTATGCCAAAACGCCACTTTTTCAGTTTTTTGATCAATAAACAAACTTTTTAAATTATTTTCTAACGCTTTTCCCGAGAAGAAACCCTGATTCAAGCGGATATTTTTCAATTTTCTCGATTTTTTGGTGAAAAATTCATAGAAAATTTAAAGGTAACGTGTATTCTATGCATATAGGCTGACTTATTCTTGGTCGAAACGTGACAAAGCATCCTGAAAATCGTCATCCGAATCGTCTTCGTACATTTCGCGATTTGGTTTCGAATAACGACCGAGATCGACGGACAAAACGGATCCGAATTCGATTTCTCTGTCGTCGTCGAGGCGATTTCTATACGAGCTTACGAATATCGCGCAGTCCGACATTTTGTTCGCGGTTTCGATTATTTGTCGGAATTCGCAGGACTCGTATGACGACGTGTTCGGAAATCTCATCTCCTGTCCGTTTTTTTCTGTATTTTATCCAAATGGCGCCCAAAACTTTAAAAAACGTCTCTTTCTGTTGATCTCCTTTAAATAATTGACACTTTTAGTCGTGGGTCATGAGGATTATTATTCTTATTTCTTCAACTTTTTTGTATTTTTTAAATCTTCTTTTCTGTGCAGTTTTAAAACCGGCCATTGCCAAAGTCGTCAAAATCTGAACCATCGTGTTTTTCGAAAAATCCTTTTTTAAAACACATTTTAACAAAAATAAAGGATCTTTTTTAAATTTTTGACTATAAACTCTTGCAGAATTTCTTCATCTTCGGTATTTGGAGGTTTTACTTTCACAATTGGAACTGGACCAATTTTCCGTCTTAAATCTTGACATTTTGGCTTTGAGATTAGTTTTTTCAATTTTACAGGGACTAGACTTTTTAATTTTTTAACTTTTGGTGTAGGATTTGACTTCTGAATAATCTTTTTGTTTATTCTCTTCTTATTTTCGTTTTTTCGGCTTCTTATTGAGACTCTTCGGGCTCATACCGTATTTGGCCATTTCATCCCAAGAGGGTAAACCATGGTCTCCATTGGCGAATACGTTTTCAACTGTTCGGGAACGAATATAACACAAAATGTTGTAGAAACGCCTCAACCTCGCCCTCATACTTTTAATGCTCTCCTGCGGTTTTATTTCTTGATTTTTCTTTCTTTTAGGTTTCGAGCGACGAACTGACATTTTAGACGCCCCACACGAAACTTTGGAAGTGCTCGCTCTTTTACTTCCCTCTCTAGAAATCTTCGTTTTGCCACATTTGGAGTAAAATTACTAGGTTCCGATTTCCTAAAATTTAAATAATTGTAAATTAAATTTTATATATTACATACGCCTTTGTCTTTGTATTTTCTGAGTCATTTGAGTAATTCCAACAGACAACCTTTGATATTTCATATCTCAAACATCAGGTTTTGATGTCTCATTTTTCATCTCAACGATTCCAGAGTATTGAGATAATTGACCACCGATCTTTTTAGGCGGAATTTTCTCGGTTTTCACTTTGGGACGCCTTTTTTTCGAAGTTTTCTTCACATTTTTCACGTTTCTCTTCAGAATCGGGACGAATTTCCTATCGAGTTCGCGACTCTTTTGCATTGTAAAATCGCCGACTTTACAACCGGAGAGAGACCGGCTAAAATTAAATTTAAAAAAATTAAGGAAAACTTATATTTTATTTACCAAATTTATTGCATTTTCGGGCCATATTTCCATTACTTTTCTTGCTTCTACTATCCCTCGCTTGCCTATTCTGGAACTAGAAAATAAAATACACATAAAATTTTTTGTAAATAAAATAAAATTCACCTCTTGTTTTAAAATTTGTGTTGGACTAATTTGTGTTTTTAAAATTTTTATAATATGTTTTTTTATATATCAAAATGATGGATTTTTAATTTTTGAGATTATTTTTTGAAAAGCGTTAAGGAATGATTCATGGGCTCGGGTTGTGAATCAAATGGACGGTCAACTGAGGTCAATGAGTGATTAAGACACTGAGAGTTTTTTTTAAATTAAAGGACTCCTTTTCATTTTTCTCACGGTTTCAAAAGTTCTTGAAAAATAAGCGCGAAGGGTCTAGGAAATAGGGAAACTCGTGGTGGGCTATGAGGGAGTGTACTCCAATGACGTCACGCTCCTCCCTCTCCTCCACATTAATGTATCATCGCTATTCTAATTTTAAAAATTGATTAAATATCTATTTTTCAACGTAGGGAAATATTTTAGTATCATTTTTTAGCTCAATATTAACTCAAGGGGGATACCGCTCAACTTAACGCATTTCATCCTAAAGCAGTTGAACATTAAAAATCTGCATTTCGACTTAAGAAATCTGTGGTTCATCATAATGCGTTTCGGCATGATGCAATTTAATATAATGCTCTAAAAAGTTCAAACATTTTGAGCATAATGCATTTCAACATAAAGCGTTTCGCCAACGACTTTTTCAATAAAATGCAAGTCGACATAAAAAAAAGTGCAAGTCACCATAACGCTTCTCACCATAAAAGACTCCCTTTAAACTTGTTGTTTCGCCATAAAACTGTTTCTGTCGTTTGGGCATAATACGTCTCACCTTAAACTAGGGACAGCGAAAGAGCAAGCAATTTTTGCCGTTTAAAACGCGATTATGGCGAAACGGCAAAAACGTTAAAACTTGATAGTATAGTCACCATAATGCCAGCATAAACCAAAAAAGCAAACAGGCAGCCAATGGGATCAGCTCGTTTTATGACACAAGGGTGTTAACTTTTTTTCCTCTCGCTAGGATGGGCTCGTTTTATGACACAAAGGGGTTAATTTTTTTCCTCTCGCGAGGATGTGCGAATTGCATTATGGCGAACTGTCAAGTTATAGGTTTTGTCGTTTGGCCATAATCGCTTTTTAAACGGCGAAAATAGGCTTGCTCTTAGGCTGTCCGTAGTTTATGCTGAGATGTATTATGCCCAAACGACAGAAACAGTTTTATCGCGAAACGACAAGTTCTTTAAAATGAAAGTTTCCTTTATGTCCAACTGCGTTATGTTGAAACGACAAATTTTATGTAGAAACGACAAGTGTTAAATCTTTTCTTGAGATGTATTAAGTTCAAATGCATTATGTTGAACGTTTTCGACTATTTTCTCTATGATGAGTTGCAGATTTTTTATGGTGAACGGTAACTCGCAATTTCTGCTATAGGTCGCATTATGGTGAGCCGAAAAAAAACTTTATCTAAATCAAAAATACATACATACAAGAAATTATTTGAAATTATACATCTCCTCCTTTAAACTTCCACCTCATTATACTTCCCCCTCCTTAAATTTCCCCTCCGTTATACTTCCCCCTCCTATATGTTCCTTCTCTTTAGGGAAGTTTTCATCGGAAGCTCTTCAAACTAGTACTATTTCTAGTGTTAGTTTCTAATTTTAGTTTCTCAGAATTTCGAAAAGCGTTATTTGGCGTGGGATCGTGCAACAGAGGGTGGGCGATCGTATAATGAATATTAGCCGCGATTAGACCCCCTCATCACCCCCTTCCGTGTCGCTCATCTTTTTTAATCAAAGGTTAAAACCACACGTCACCCCTAATAACAACATTGATTGTATAATGGGAACACGCGATCCTGAATAATGAATGATCTTTGGAAAACCTTCAAGAGGACTCCTCCACGTTTAATATACTCACTAAAACTTCCAAGTGGTCCTCCCTTTTTATATGAGAAATTAAAATATTTATTGGATTTCGTTTAAGGTCATTTGCATGGCTATTCCAATAAAATGAACCCATTTAAATCTATATTGCCTTCCCAGAAAGTCGTTTATAAAGAATTATTCAATAATAATCGCTGGGAAAAACTAAATAAAGTACTGGTTTGAAGAGCTTAGAGTATAACGGGGGTACGTACAACGGAGGAGGAAGTATATGAGAGGGAAGTATAACGGAGGGGGAAGTACAGAGGGGGAAGTATATGGGAGAGGAAGTATAACAGAGGGGGAAGTATATGGGAGGGGAAGTATAACGGAGGGAAGTATAACGGACGGGGAAGTATCGGACGGGGAAGTATAACAAAGGGAGAAGTATAACGGAGGGGGAAGTATAACGGAGGGGAAGTATAAGGGAGGGGAAGTATGTATAGCGAAGGGGGAAGTTTTTTTTTTTTCGAAAAATTTACCGGGTTTTCCTTTTGTTGCGCTTTTTTTTCGAAAATTTTTTTAAGTGTCAAGGTAGAAATAATGGGCTCTTTGGCCTACGGATGTGCCTCTCTTAATGCGTCGAAGTACGAAATTTCTCCCTACCTACCGTAAAATGGGGTAACATTGTGCCAAGGGGCAACTATGGGCCACTTAAGCTCTCTAGTGGATTTTGCTCTCTAGTGGCGTTAGATTACTTGTACAAGTGGCCCATAGTTGCCCCCTTGGCACAATGTTACCCCATTTTACGGTACTAAAAAAAAAAAAATAATAATTAAAATGTGGCAATTTTTTTACACCATAAATTCGTAAAAATATAAGGAGTAATTGGTGAAAATTTGGTGAAAATCGGATAAACGGATCGGCCGTATTTTTTAAATTTTCAAACAGACATATCTTCGCCAAATTTTGAAATTCAAAAATCGCCCTTGTTACATTCTTGTTCACCGGCTAAAGAAATTTGTGTGATTTGGTGAGAATCGGTTGAAAATAGTGGCAGTAAGGTGTTCCGAAAAAAATGCTACGGACGGACGGCCGGCCGGAGCCACAGACAAAGTTGAGATCGGTAAAGACCAGTATTCGATTTGACGCTCCGGGGTCTGGAAGACCCTTCCCCAAAAACCCGACGTCGAGGGTATCACAATAACTTCTTTAAGGAAGTTAAAATGTCATGGCTTTCCAGAGTTGATTAGTCGACTAGTTGAACGTCAAAGAGAGCCTACAATGTACTTTTCTGAGTAATAAAAGTCTGATATAGGAAGCCCACCTCCCACTCCACGGCCAAGTGTTTGCACATAAACCTGTGTACAGAGCAGTAAATGCACCTAGAAAGAGTTGGCACTAAAAACTCTCCCTTTGGTCTCAGAGGCGTAAAGAAAAAAGAGAGGAAAAAACAGGCGGGGACGTTTTATTGAGTCATAATAACGACTTTTTTATTTCCGAGGTTTTCGAATAAAGTCGACTTTTTGAATAATTGATTTTCGCCAAGAGAGCCGCCTATGTAAACTCTTTCCTGGTGACTTTTTTTTCTCAAAGTTTACAACAAACTTATCATACTTCAATATAATTTCAGCTGATTTGTTCTTAAAAATTTTTTTTGACAAAACTTTAACAAAAGAAAAGATTAAAAATCACTTTAAAACAATGGTGAATTTATGAAAAAGTAGCAACAGGATCTTTGTCTTTAGATCATTT
The DNA here is from genome assembly GCA_014119065.1 of Orius insidiosus. Lineage (NCBI taxonomy): Eukaryota > Metazoa > Arthropoda > Insecta > Hemiptera > Anthocoridae > Orius > Orius insidiosus. The sequence goes on from JACGAQ010001926.1 coordinate 11,311, forward strand.
TTCATTGAAAAAAAGACAAAAGTAACTTGGCATACGAACAAAAAACGTTTTACTTTTGTCTTTTTTTTGCGGGCCATTTTTTTCGTTTTTCGATGATGTTTCATAAATTCAAGTTTGGACGGGGTGACCGTGCAAATAAGAGTGCGAGAAAGGGAAACGTATGATTTATGCTTCTGGGAAAATAGCAACCTGGGGCGGGAACAGCATTTTGGGTGGAAGGGGAAAACCACCCCCCGAGCCGTTCAAAAAGGGCCCTAATTAACTCCAATTGATGGTTTCGGTTCATTATTGCCTCCGGGATTAAACGACAATAGAACCCCCACCACAATTCCCAATTTCGAAGTAAATCCCATCTTCGTTGAGTCATTTTCAACTTTTTTGGAAATCAAAATAAGGCCGCTGCGGAAACCCTTTGAGACTTGAAAAAAAGCAATAAAGAACTCAGTTTGTTATCGAATCTGTTGACAAATCGTCCAAAATGGCGGATTTATCACGTCGCAATAAAACACCAACGGCTTTCCCCGCGATAAAGATTAAAAGGAGCCGACGCGGGTTTACACAAACCGCGATACATTTGAAGATTTCGTCCCCTTATCGTTTTACGACGTTTAAGATTGTAAAAAAATCGAAAATAAGCTTTGAAAATATCGAAAAACTAGCACAGTTTACTTAATTTTCTTCTTTTTTTGCTTTTTCGTCGTTCTCCCGACGAACAACGTCAGGAGTGCCAACAGATCGACTGACTTGATGAAGAAAATTTCGAAGTCGTCTGCGCTCATGCGAAAACGACGTTTGAGCAGATGCGACTGGGTAGTGTAGACGTAATCTGTATTGATGGAGAAAGTTGGGTAAATAGACGTATCGGGAAAATGATAAAAGACGGCTCAATTTCTGAACTGCTCAAGGAAAAAACTGATGTCGGGATGTTAGATTGGGGGTCGGATTAGCATTCGAAGCGTCTCCTCACTCTTTGATCTCGCTGATATTTAAATCATGCAAATGATTCCCAAAGTTCTCCCGCCCTTCTCCCTCCTCCGCGAAACAGAAATCGGCTCCCGGGGAGGCAATTCCGCCCTCCATTACGCGCGCGGGGGCGCCGGCTTTAACTTCGAGTCAATTATGGTAAATACTGATTGCCTCAGAATTGCCTCTTACAACTTTTGATTGAGTGTTAAGTTACTGTTAACTTTCTTCCTCTTCCCCTTTCGCTCAAGAAACTCCTTTTAGTTAAAGGATCCTCGTTTTAAACATTAAAATGTCCTCTTCGTCACTGATTAACAATTTTTAACTTCTTAATCTTTGACGAGAAAGCCAAATATGCTTCTTCGCCATCTTGTTTAGAGAAACTTTCAAAGGTCACCAATTAAAGTACTGGTTTGAAGAGCTTCCAACGAAAACTTCCTTAAAGAGAAGTATCTATATAGGAGGGGGAAGTATAACGGAGGGGACGTAAAACGTAGGGGGAAGTATATGGGAGGGGAAGTGTAAGGGAGGGGGAAGTATAAGTGAGGGGAAGTTTAAGTGAGGGGTAGTATAACAGAGGGTGAAGTATAAGGGAGGGGAAGTATAAGGGAACGAAAGTATAACGGAAGGGGATGTATAAGGGAGGGAAAGTATAAAGGAGAATTTTCCAAGTTTTTTTTACGAAAAATTTCCTGGTTTTCCTTTTTTTTTCGAAAAATTTTCTAAGTTTTTTTTTTTTTAAGTACTTCTTAACTTCTCGGGGATTCGAGCTCCGGATTTCGGTAGGCCCATCTCCAGTTGGAAAGCTAATCATAAAGACCATAAAAAGAATCATTGTTCTAATCAGAAGTGATAGAACAAATTAAGTGAAGTCAGAAAGGACTTGGGAGGTGATAAAAGAAAGGAATGAGGGTGTCCTTTGGAGTAAAGGGACCACGCATGGGATGGGATTAATTTATTAAGTGGGAAAGCTCCCTAGTATTCGGAAGGGATCCCTGTTCTCTATCTCAAAGATTAATTATAGAGGAATGGTCATCCGAGGTCGCGCTCTAGCAGTTCGGCTAATTGTCCGGAGGAGCGCAACCCCAAAGTCCGACCATCAAAGTAAAAGAGAGATCGGGGAATTCCCTCGTCGAATCTTCACCGAACCTTCAAATTATCCACTTACTCTAAATTCGTTGAAATCAAGAAAATTTTAACTTGAAAAGACAATTTTTCGAAACCGATGAATCAAGGGGGCAGATGGTCAAAGTAATAACACTCATCCAAGCCCTTTACGTCGCCCTGTAATTACACGTCTCCACCCCTCAAAATTTGATTTATTCATGGGAGTATGATCGTTAAATTAATATTATCTGCCATATTATGAGGTAATGAATCTTAAGTTAAAATAGGGATTAAAACAGCAGCGGTAGCTGTTGAGGAAAAGTAGAAAATGTTGCTGGCGAAAAGTGGCTCTCGATTGTGAGGAAGCAATTCAATTAAGAGAAAATGAGTCAGAAAATTGGCGAGCGTCATCTTCGGAGCACGCGATCCCGCAGTTTATATTCGAATTTGATTAGGGAACGATTGGATGTTACGCCCTAAATTGGCCGTCTTCTATAATTCCCGAGAAAGAAATAAATTAATTAAAAGGAACAAGGAAGAGATCCATGACTTTAAACGAAATTTATAGCCTGGATTCTTGTTTTCGTCTTTTTCAAACGACAAAATTATCCAATCAAAGTTTATGCTGGCGCCAGGGAACTCGGCCCACGCCAATCACGTTCCGCTTCTTTTAAAATCCAACGACCTGTGACTCAACAAAAATTTAATGCCCATCTATGAGGAAGTAGAAATCTAGTTTTAGATAAAAGAATCCTTATTTGGGATCTTTTTGATCTCAATTTCGGGAGTGAGTGGCGTCGAAGGTGAAGAGATAAATTAAGTGGAAGAAGCGAGAGAAATGTTAGAGTTTGCTGATTAACCCAAGGGGTGAGTTCCCAGAGTAGTAATCTCCTAAATTCGGGCTGCGGTCTTCGTTGTTAATGTCCTTCGGTCAGCTCGCCATCAGTCACCTGGACACTGACCAGAGCTCCCTCTTTCCCTAACGCAAAACCCAAAAACGGTCCAGCTATTTGTTCCATTCCACGGCTCTATCTACCAATCAACTCCCGTTGATTTCATGAAAAAATATCGTCTTTTTTTAAGTCGGCAATAAAACCCAATGAGTGCCCATTAGCTATAATCTCCCAGTTTTTTCTCTTCTCCCCACTCGACTTTTTCAATTGCTCCAATCAACCTTCGTAAACGAAAACTTGTCACATAAATACCGAGATCGGCATCCACGTAAATTGGCTGAAGACCTTTTTTATTGGTCAAAAGACCAAAATATAAATTGAAAGAGCAGATGACGATTTGAACAACTGCTTTTTTTCCCTCCCCGGACAATATTAACGGACCTCTTCGTCTTCATTTATCCGTAATTGAAACACATCATTCCCCCTTAAACTTAATTAATAAATTAACAATCCTTTCGCCGCAATCTAACAAATATCCCGACGAAGTTCCGAGGAATTTTCCAAGGTTTTTTCCTGGGTGTGGTCACATGAAGGTCATTGCCACAATTATGATATCTTTGAAAAATTAAACTTCGCGTTACAGCTCGCACTTAAGTTATAATAAAAAAAAGATGCCCTTGAAAATTTTGAAATCGGCAAGGAATGTCTAACCTCTAAAAAACTAAAAAATTTTTTTACCTAATATTATTTTTTTAGTGAGGTTTTTGTGGGTTGACGCGGGAAGGGATGGCCCTGAGGGCAAGATTTACATGGCAAAGGGTTTCGTTCTTCGCCGGGATCTCCCTAAATTATGCCCGACTAAATCAATACGCTCCCGTGTGTTTTTCTATTAAAATAAGCTTTTCCTTGTATAAACAAACGGCCGCTTCGGGTTTTCACCCGCTTTCCCTTCGAAGAGAGGCCGCCTTTTTCGCCCCCCGCCGCACGCCCTTCTCTTTCTAAAGTGTGTTTGAAGTTTAGAAAGAAACGGGGAGGAAACAAAAATAAAAAGTTAAATTAAAAATCACCTTTAAAGCTTTTTTTAAAAAGCTTCCTCAAGAGTGTTTTAAAAAGAACTTTTAAGAATCCTTTAGAAATAAAGTGCAGCATTCAACTCCAATGGGTGTTCACACAGCCTGTAGCTTCTACAGTGCAATAATTATGCTGTAAGTGAAGGTCTTTGCGAAATTTCTGGACGATTGACTGGAGAAGCCCCATCAGACTGACGAAGATGAGAAAGGATGCGGTGAAAATCAGGCATCCAGAGTTACTTGATGGCTGATCCACTTAAAATTTTGAATGCTTCTAGTTAATTATACGTAAGAAGAAGAAGAGCTACACCAAGTTGTTAAGTTAAAAGGGAGCCAAAGACGTTTTGTCTTATTTGTATATTGTAAAAGCAGTTTAAATAATTGATTTTGACTAATTGAAGTTGTTAAAAGGAAATGAGCTAGGAGAGGGAATAAATAAAATTGAGGGTCTCGAAGACTGGCATGGCTGAGGGCAGTTGAACACTTGTTACTTGCCGGACGCCGACATCCCAGGAAAGGCGATAAATCCCCCCTTCCTTCCCAACGAAAATCTAATTTGTCCTGAGGGATTATTCCTTCGCGTGACCCCCAGGATTGCATTCATTTATTTAAACAAAGGGTATCGAAGGTTTGTTGACTTGACCGAAGGCGCCAGAACATCCGGTGTGAAAATTGAAAAAAAATTGGGTCGTCCGGGGTGGGAAAGTGTGAGCGATATTGACGGGAAGGTGCTAATCGAATGGAAAGTGAGAAAACCATGGGTAAAGAGGTCCCTTTAGCTTTACCGTAAACAGGTCAATCAATTCCTACCCTATCTACCACTCAAAAACAAACAACTCTACAAACCCGACTATCTGGAGCCATTTCAATTTTCTTCAAGGCCCAGAATTTGCCTTTCAGTGCAAAAAAAAAAGCATCGAGAGGAGAAATGACAAAATTAAGTAGACGAAATCGGCAGAAAAAAGATAAACTTTTAGGGTCTCCTATAACAGCACCCTATTAAGCAAGGAACGTGGGAGCGTTCCGCCCCCCAAATCGGTCTTAATTGCTGTGGGTTCACCAAATCGGGTTCAACGGTTTTTTTTTTTTTTTTTTTTTTTTTTTTTTTTTTGCGTAGACGTCATGGAAAACTAATCTTTAAGTACTGGTATGAAGAACTTCCTACGAAAACTTCCTTAAAGAGAAGTAACAATATAGTAGGGAAAGTATATGGGAAGGGGAATTATTATATTGGGGAGGAAGTATAACGGAGGGGACGTAAAACGGAGGGGGAAGTATAACGGAGGGGGAAGTTAACGGAGGGGAAGTATAACGGAGGGGGAATATGAGGAACGAAAGTATAACGAAGGGAGGGAAGGTATAAAGGAGGGGAAGAATAAGTAAGGGAATTTCTTTTTTTTTGGAAAAATGTTTCAAGTTTTTTTTCCGAAAACTTACCGGGTTTTCCTTTTTTTGCGCTTTTTTTATTTTGAAAAATTTTCTAAGTTTTTTTTTCCGAAAAAAGTGTCAAGGTAGAAGTAATGGGCTCTTTGGCCTAGGGATGTGCCTCTCGTAAGTGGTAGATGTATGAAATTTCTCCCTACTAAAAAAAATTAATAATTAAAAAGTGGCAATATAATCTTAAAAATTATAAGGAGTAATTGGTGAAAATTTGGTGAAAATCGGCCGCAGCGAATTTTTTAAAATTTCAAACAGACATATCTCAGCCATCTTTTCGAAATTCAAAAATCGCCCTCTTTACATTCTTTTTCACCGGCTAAAGAAATTTGAGTGAAAATTTGGCGAAAATCGGATGAAAACTGTGGCCGTAAAGTGTTCCGGAAAAAAAATGCTACGGCCGGCCGGCCACAGACAAAGTTGAGATCGGTGTAGATCCCTATTCGAATGTACCCTACTTGGTCTGGAAGAACCCTCCCCAAAAACCCGACGTGGAGGGTATCACAATAACTTCTTTAAGGAAGTCAAAAAGAAGGGGTTTCTTTTGCCAATTTCTATGCTAAACCAAGGAAAAAGCTATAAAACTTTGAGTGTCGGGCTCAATTTCGCAAATTGGCAAGCTCAATCCAGGCAATTAATTTTAACGTTCGGAAGTAATTGTAACCCTCTACAGACTTGTTTTTGTAAATTGGTCTTTTAGATCCCGAAGGAATTAATAACTCAAAAAATAAAAAGCTGGGAAAACCCATTTTTTAATCGGATTTTCGGGTGATTTCCTCTGCTTTTCGTCTGAGAAATAATTTGTTCTCAGGTAATGTAAAAATGTTTATATCGAGTTTTTTTTAATTCACTGTTGGAGGTGGTTTCTCTTTTTCTTTTTTTGTGAATTCGAACAGTGGAGATAATGAATTAATCAAAGGAGGAGTTTTAATGAACGTTTCGGATTCTAAAGACGAGGGGGGCTGAGGAAATAGGTCGCGCAAGCGCTCCTACTCTCCGAATATTTGTAGGCGTGGACAATCCCTCCAGCTCCAATCACTGCAGTTCACTCGGACGTGTTTAATGACGAAAAACCCACCCCAAGTACCGCTTCAAACCCCCCACCCTCCGACGAGGAGCACCCTGTATGTTCCACCATCAAACGAAACCGCTGAATTATTATTCAAACTAAATTTAGTCTAGTTTATATGCAGTTCTGGCAGATTCTACATATAATTTCAAGTTAGCATTGCTTGTTTTTTCCTCTTACGAAAGATAAGGGAGTACTTTTGAGGTGAAAAAACCGAAGAGAAAGCCTAAAAAGTTTTGTCAAAATGAAATTTCCAGGTTTAAAAACTTGGAAATACTCCTGAAAATCCAGTAAAAAGGGGGTTTCTAGGACGAAAGTTTGGTAAAGCTTGAAACTAGTTTGAAACTTCTGGAGCATGCGCAGAAGGATTTTCACGTCAAATTTGACGTCAGATGACATCAGATTTGAGGGACAAATTTGAACGACGTCAAATTTGACGTCCAAATCCTTCGGCATACTCCAGGAGTTTCAAACTGCAGTTGGAACAAAGCTAATAAGGGAGCTTTTGGACCACAAAAGTTAGGGATGGCCTTTCATTCTAAAAAAATTGAATTCCATGGAAAAGACAACGGATAAATCCCGATAATACGATTAAAGAAGGTTTTCTAAGTCTAGCAGCCAGAAAAACTCCCAAAATCTGTTTAAAAAATTTTTCTATCGAAAGAGGTAAAATAACCGAAAAAAACTGTAAAGAGGGTGTTTTTTGATGAAAGAGCTATATTGCTTTAAAAAGAAAAACGTTTCTTGGTTGAAAAAACTTCAGAGAATTTCCGATAGTCCGGTTAATGAAGGTTTTTTAAGTCTCATCCAAGAAAAATTGTTGCTGACGAAAGAGGTAAAAGAGGTAAAATTAACCGCTTTAAATAAAAAAAACGGGTTTCTTGGTAGAAAAAACTTCAGATATTTCCGAAAATCCGGTTACTGAGGGTTTCTCAGCCTAAAAACCAAGAAAAACTTCCAAAAATCCAGTTAAAGGAGACTTTCTAAATCTAAGAGGTCGATAAAGAAAAACAAAAAAATTTTCTTTACATATTTTTTTTTTTAAATTTAAATTTAAATAAAATTAAAAGGTAATTTAAATTCATTAGGCTTAGAATTTTTATTATTCATTGAAATTAAAATTCTGCATATTTAAACTGAAAAAAAAAATTTTTTCTTTAGGTTTTATTTAATATTTATTTTATTTAATCTTGGATGATTTTTTCCCTGCGCTGAAAAATCCTGAGATGTTTATCTTGAGAATTTAAAAGCACTGATTTGAGCATTTTTTGAGAAGAGGGAAGTCGCGGTCAAAAAAAAATTTCGTGTGTGACTCTCGTCTGTTGTGCGGGTGGACTCGCAGGCATGCGCTTCAAAAAGCGTTTTCAACCGGAGTAGAAAATAATAAAATTCTCTCCCTCTCTCTCCCCACCTCCGGACTGGCATCCCTCTCCGGGAGGCGGTCTCATGAGTTGGCGGGGCGCTTCGAGAGGGGGAACGGCCGGGGGGCGGCGGCCGAAGTTGTTTAGTTTGTTAGGATTTTGAAGTGATCTAGTCGTCTTGGGGGATAGATGGAGCTTGCTCTCGACTACAGGCTGAGGGCCTTACAGGCAACTCCAACCTCGTCGGACAGTGCCTTCACAATGATTCATCCTAAACATCCTCGTAAGTACCTTATTTATTTAATTTTTTTATATATTTTCCCACAAAATCAGATGAATCACCTAAATCTCCATATCGGGCTACAAAAGAGGGACAGATAAAAAAAATAGATCCTATAACCACGCTATCCACTCGGCCACACTGTGCTTAGTGGAAATGGCACAAAACAATTTAAATCGTCGTTATGCCTTTATTAAATCTTTACGCCAAGTACTAACATTAACTGCAGATAACATCACTTATACTAGTGCAATTTTATCATTATGTATGAGCAATCTTACCTACATTATTTGCAAGCTGAAACTAATTAATTAAATTAACTAAAATATTAAAAACTCGATTAATAACAAAAAAATCTTTGATGTCGGACAAATTGAAGACTTTTCCCGTTAGTGGGACTAATCGTCGATTAGGTTTTTAAAACAGATGTTATTGGACATAATCGAGAATTTAGCCATCATGGGGTTTCCGTCTACAATACTAAATGTAATAATCGCCTTCTGTAATTTATTGTTGATGTAATCTACGTTTAGTGAAACCTATGCTTATTAATCAATGATTAACTAATTCTCGATGAATGTTGGGAGCCTAGTTTTTAGATAAAAATAGTTAATTAATTTTTGTTGGTAAATCCTTGTTTAAAATTTAAAAAATATCGATGGATTTTTCGTTGGATAAAAATTGTTAAAAGAATGTTTTTTTTTTTTTTCGCTGATATATTTATTTGGTAAGCCGTGCTTTCCTGCTCTTTGACCGGCTCGAAAATTAAAGCGTTTGATGATTTTCACCCCCCTTCGCAACTATTATTTCTGCGTTTTTAATCAAGTATCAAAAAGGTCATTTTCCTTGAAAAATAAATCGTTTGTATTTAAATAGAGAGAAACCGTAAATCACAGCGTGGAATTTCAGAATTTATAATCCGCATTAAATTATCTCTGAAAATGAATAAACTTTTTGCGGTTCCCATGGTTGTTTTGAACGAATCTTTTTCTCTTTAAAATAAAGCTGATTTGAAAATTGAACAAATATAGAAAACGTTATAAAATCTATATTTGGAAATCAGTAAATTGCCAGGACTGGAACGAAAAGCGATAAAAAGGAAATCATGCACGAACCATTTGATAAATTCAGTGGAATACGAATTAAAATTAGAGGATTGATTAGGATGAGAGAGAGAAACGGTGGTTGCTATTGGTCGAAAGGAAACGGAGGCAATCAAAGAAGCGGCGTCGGCAAGTGTGGTTGGCTCTCTAAACAGCAATTACCTACTTAACAGGAGACTAAACCTAAATAGAGACCGGCCTTTCAAAGCGTTCGGTCACGCGCCCCCTTAAATCTCAATAACTCCCTTAATTCTTATAAACCCACTTCCCGTCTCTTTTCCAGATTGGTCTAACTGGGAGTCAATTAGAAAAAGCCCCAAGTCCTCAAGTCTTTAAAAAAAGAGGCCCTCTTTTGCTAATTTTAAAAAGGGAAGATTCATGACAGAAATCATTACGTTTTCAGAGATGCACGCTATGTTCGCTCTAATTACTCCGGTGGGACATACCGCGTCCATTTTACCCCGCGGTCATTCGTCAACCTCCCCACCTCCAACCTTTCATGTAGTAAACCGGATGGCACTACATCAAGCGAACACGAAATTACTAGGGACTTTTCCTTCAAAAGTAAACCGCTAACACATTAGTCGAATGTAAATAAAACAAATATGAAATTAAGCCATTTTTACCCGACGGCCCGCCAAGATAAGCGATATAACGATTTGTCATTGCCCCATCATTAAGGTGGACGTTGAGGATTAGAGGTAATTAAAAATCAAACTTGATAGGTAATTTGCGGCCCTCCAAGCGCTTTCAAAAATGGTTTTAATTTTGGAAATTGATTTCTTTTTTTTATGGAAAAATGGACAGCTTCTCGCGACTGCCGGTCTTCGACTCACGGTACTCCTCTCTTCAATGCAAAACCGAGTGTAGTGTCGACATAATGCGGTTCGCCATAATTTGAGCATAAAATAGCAGAAATCGCGAGTTCCGTTCACTATAAAAATCTGCAACTCAACATAAGAAAATATAAAACGTTCAACATAATGCATTTGAACGTAATACATCTCAAGAAGACATAGTTTAAAACATGACAGTTCACCATAATGCAATTCAACATAAAGCATCTGACCATGAAAAGTGAACTATAAAAAGAAAAAGAGCAGCAGCCAATGGGCTCAGCTCGTTTTACATAAGGGGTTAACGTTTTTCCTCTCGCGAGGATGTGCTCGTTTTATGACACAGGGGGTAAGTTTTCCTCTCGCGAGGATGTGCGAATTGCATTATGGCGAACTGTCAAGTTTTAAGATTTTTCGTTTCGCCATAATCGCGTTTAAGCGGCGAAAATAGGCTTGCTAACACTCGTTTCGACATATTTGTCGTTTCAACCGAATGCAGTTGAACATAAAGGAAACTTTCATTTTGAAGAACTTTCGTTTCGCCATAAACTGTTTCTGTCGTTTGGGCATAATACATCTCAGCATAAACTAGGGACAGCCAAAGCAAGCCTTTTTCGCCGCTAAAACGTGATTATGGCGAAACGACAAAAACCTTAAAACTGACAGTTCACCATAATCAATTCGCACATCCTCGCGGTAGGAAAAAAGTTAACACTTGTGTCATAAAACGAGCTGTTCCCATTGGCTGCCTGCTTGCTTTTCCTAGTTTATGGTGAGATGCTTTATGTTGAATTACATTATGGTGAATTGTCAAGTTTTAACGTTTTTGTCGTTTCGCCATAATCGCGTTTTAAACGGCGAAAGTAGACTTGCTCTTTGGCTATCCCTAGTTTATGATGAGATGTATTATGCCCAAACGACAGAAACAGTTTTTATGCGAAACAATTGAGAGGCTTTTATGGTGAGAAGCGTTATGGTGACTTGCACTTTTTTATGTCGACTTGCATTATTGAAAAAGTCTTTTATGGCGAAACGCTTTATGTTGAAATCATTATGCTCAAATTTTTGAACTTTTAGAGCTTTATGTTCAATTGCATTATGCCGAAACGCATTATGGTGAACTACAGATTTTTTTATGTCGAAATGCAGATTTTTAACTTCCTTAAAGAAGATGTTCAATTAGGAAAAATATTTACGTAATCACCTGTTACGTAGAGTTAATATGCGACCTAAAAAAAAGATCGGCGGTTTCGGAAAGTAGAAGGGGTTATGTGAGGGAATCGAAAGTTTATTAGGAGGTAAGTGATGAGGGTGAATAATGGAGAAAGGGGTCGGACGGGCAAGAATGGGCTTAAAGATCGAAATTGAATTATTCACAACCTGAAACTCTGATCGATTGCAAGATGAATTATCGATGTTTGACAACGGGGTGGAACTACCCCCCATCCCACCATCCAGTCACATGTGTCTCCCCCATATAATCTCCCATGTATATTAACTAATTGGGATCTCGTCAGGTTTTTAAAAAAAATTAATTTTCCAATTTTTCAGCGAATGGAGACGATTTTAGAAGTTGGAGCAGCCCTTTACCACGAAGCCCCGAATATGTTACGTCAATTTTAAGTTAGAAACAAGTCCAACAGGTAAATCACATTTACTCACTGAGAACTGCAAGATATTTTTATCTGGCGCGCTTTGGGGGGGGGGGGGGGGTCTTTGACCAAAAAAACGGAGAAATACGCCGAAAAACAACGAAGAATTGGGTTTCTCGGCCGAATAACCGAAGAAAAGGCCAAACATTCTGTTAAAGGGGTTCTTCTTTTGTCAAATAACGAAGAAATACGCCGGATAACCCCATATAAATTTGGTTTTCTTGGCAAATAACGGAGAAATACTCCAGATAACTTCTTAGAATTGGGTTTTTGGCCGAATAACCGAGAAAATGGCCGCAAATTCTGTAAGAAGGGGCTTCTTTGGTCAAACAACGGAGAATACGCCGGATAACCCCATATAAATTGGGTTTTTGGCAAATATCGGAGAAATACTCCGGATAAACCATATAAATGGGTTTTCTTGGCAAATAACAGAGAAATATCCGAATAACACCATACTATTGGGTTTTCTTGGCAAATAACGGAGAAATACTCAGGATAACACCATTCTATGTATTGGGTTTTCTTGTCAAATAATGGAGAAATATTCAGGATAACACCATACTATTGGGTTTTCTTGGCAAATAACGGAGAAATACCGGATAACCTCTAAAAATCGGGATTTCTTGGCAAATAACGGAGAAATAGGCCCGATAACCCCATATAAATGGGGTTTTCTTGGCAAATAACAGAGAAATACTCAGGATAACACCATACTATGTATTGGGTTTTCTTGTCATGGAGAAATATTCAGGATAACACCATACTATTGGGTTTTCTTGGCAAATAACGGAGAAATACTCCGGACAACCTCTTAGAAATTGGGTTTCTTGGCCGAATAACCGAAGAAAACGGCCGTAAATTCTGTAAAAAGGGAGCTCCTTGGTCAAATAACAGAGAAATATGCCAGATAACCCTGTATAAATTGGGTTTCTTAGCCGAATAACCGAAAGGAATGCCCAAAAACTCTGTAAAAAGGGGGTTCTTTGGTCAAACAACGGAGAAATACGCCGTATAACCCTGTATAAATTGGGTTTCTTAGCCGAATAACCGAAGAAAATGCCAGAAAATTGGATATACGCCGGATAATCGGTCCACCGGAAATAGGTGTTTACACCCGTGCTTAGGTACACTTTATTTTTTACGGTATCGAAAATCGTAAAAAAAATCCGAAAACATTGTTGTTTTTCCCCCCTTCGCGTATGCCGTAAGCGTGAAAAATGGTTTTCGTTTTTGTTCTCTGGTTTGTTATTGTTTAAAGAGAGTAGGACAGATTTGCTGTCCGGATTGAATGTGTGGATTTGAAGAGCGGGAAAAGGGCAATACGGCAGGCGAGGGTAGTGGTGGAGGGGTTGCGTTAAAATGTTTATTATATCGTCGATTGTTTATTTTCAATCTGCAGTTTGGTCCTCTGTGTCAATTCAAATTCCAACCTCCCGCTTTTAAATATTTTAACCAAAATCCAAATCTGGTTTCACATTTTATACAATTTCACGGACAATCTTTGACATTTTCTGTTTGCCTGAAATAATAACAGATTTTTGAAATATTCTAATCGGGGGTTGAGGAAAGATTTTTTTAAATGTTTGTTTTCAATGCATTTAAAGTGATTTATTTTCAGTATCTGTCTCTAAAAATCCAGGATTTCGTTATCTTGCACACCTGGACGGGCTCGTAAATCAGCGCAAAGCCTTTGGCCGCGGCCCTTAGACCTTTTTCGGCCCCCCGACCCACCCACCTACGATAAAAATTGATAAACCTTAAGCTTCACTTGTCATTTTGTTTATCCCCTGAATAGAAGGACTTCAATATTATTTTCAAAAATAAAAACAGTGATAAAACGTTAAATGGTCCAAAACGAATTCAGAGTTAATAAAGACACTTGTCACCCTATTTCTAATGATTCGAAAAAGGGAGGGAGAGCAATATGTTCCCATACAATATCAATGAATTCGTTTAATCAGCGGGATTTCACGGGTCTCGGAGGTGTTTGTGTTGCGGGAGAGGGTGAAGAATGGAGGAGGGGGGTGAATTCGTTCACGTTGGGGAGTGTTATGGGGGAAGGGATGAACGTAAAAGGGTCCATGAGCGCATCTGTTCAAATGGCTCTCAATATGCTCCAGTCTTTTGGGGGAGGCTTTTATATCGGATCACTAACTTTGGCCTCCAGATATTAGTCACATCATTTTACATTCATTTAGCTCTCCCTTAATACGTTCAAAGCGGCTTCGTTCCGCCTACAATAACAGCAAGACCTTTTAAATCATGTTTTTCTCTCAAAATTCTGATAGTTCTACAGTAATTGAACTCGAGGATTTTGTGTAGTCCAGTGGAGGCACGCAGGACACTGGCGGATGCGAGCTCTAATATTTTTTTCCTTGGTCATATTAGTCTTCAGACGACGGTGATTTTATCCTCGTATGGATACAGTGGGTTGAAAAAGCAATTGCCAGGCAGTTGTTGCATCCTCAGGCAGTTGGTCAGCTGTACATCGAGGAGAAGGTGCTGCAGAGTGATAAATCAGGGAGCTTGAAGATGTTCCTTTGGCCTCTTACCTTAGAAGGCCTTTAGCTCAAATATTGACAGTTCGAACTCTAATATTTTTTTCCTCGGTCATATTACAACCAACGAGGTCTTCGGATCATGGTGATTTTATCCTAGTTTGATACAGTGGGTTGAGACAGCAATTGCCAGGCAGTTGTTGCATTCTCAGGCAGTTGGTCAGCTGTACATCGAGGAGAAGGTGCTGCAGAGTGAGAAATCAGGGAGCTTGAAGATGTTCCTTTGGCCTCTTACCTTAGAAGTGACCAGCCTTAAGCTCAAATATTAACAGTTCGAGCTCTAATATTTTTTCCTTGCTCATATTGCAAGCAACGAGGTCTTCGGATCACGGTGATTTTATCCTAGTTTGGATACAGTGGGTTGATACAGCAATGGCCAGGAAGCTGTATCCTCAGGCAGTTGGTCAGCTGTACTACAGGGAAATCGAGGACAAGGTGCTGCAGAGTGAGAACTCAAAGAACTTGAAGATGTTCCTTAGCCTCTTACCTGTGAAGTGACCAGTCTTCAGCTCAAATTGACAGTCCAAGCTCTAATATTGACCTGTAATATTTTTCCTTGGTCATATTACAAGCAGCGAGGTCTTCGGATCCATTGATTTTATCCTAGTTTGGACACAGTGGGTTTAGACAGAAATTGCCAGGCAGCTGTTGCATCCTCAGGCAGTTGTCAGATGTACCAAAAAGGTGCTGCAGAGTGAGAACTTAAGGAACTTGAAGACCCTTAGGCCTCTACCATTGAAGTGGCCAGTCTTTAGATGAGGTGGACTCGAGGAACCGAGTTTGTATGAAATGAACCTTGAGAGGCGTATACACGAACTCTTATGACGTCACGCTGCCCCACTCTGCCAAATTAAATTCTTTATCAAAAGAACCAACTAAAGGAATAATTCTTTATTTAAGGTAGTTTTTGATTTAAAAGATACGTATAATTGAAGAAATTGCACCAGCTTTTCTAAATCAGTTTTTGAAGTTTTTCTTCTAGCTTAAATCCACTGGAACATTTACGTTTGAATTTTTGAAATCAGAAAACCCATTTCTCGCGAGCACTTAAGAAGTTTTGGTTAACCCGAAGGGAGTGTGTTGGCGGTGAGGCGGTGAGAGGGAAAGGGGTGCGGGATGCAATATAGATAAATATAGAGTGGGCCTCAGGTGTTCTCGGCCATCGGAGGACACACCATAAACCATTCGAGAAACGAACCCCCTCAGAAAGCTTCACTTTAACCAAAGCTATTTACGGCCATTTAATTCCTTTTACAATTTCGACCGCAAAAGCGACCGCAACTGATTTCAAAGAATCTGTCAAATCTCAAAAATAGGCGCAATTTCCGGAAGTGATTTTAAGTTTATTTTAGTTCCTAAGAACATTTTTAAATTTAATTTGAGCGGAAATGTTGAAATGTGTTTGGGGTGTGAGAAATGTTGGCGGTACGAGATTTTGCCTCTCCGGTCACGTGACTTTTAGTGATTAAGCCCCGGGATTAACATGGAAATGAAGAGGAGGCCCCTTTCTAAAGTGATATAATTATCAGGGCCTCACATCGGTTGAATACCAAACACCGCCTCTCGGCCTTTCCCGCCATACCATCCGCCTCTCATCATTCCCTTCCTTAAGTGATCTGTTTCTCCCTTTAAACCCCACTCTCTATCCTGTTTATTCCCTCAATTCCTACCTTGTACGTTTAAGACCTTTATTTCTCTTAATTTTAAATTCAGATTTCTTTTATCCAAGGATTTTTATTGATTTCATCCCAGATTTCCTGAATGCAGAGGCTCAAAACAGCCTACTTTTATTTTCTTTCTCAAAGAGAAGTTATTGTATTACCTTCCATTTCTGGTTTTCGAAGGAGTTCTTCTAGACTCCGCAGAGGAAAAATGATTAGAGAGTTTCAGGGAGTCGTAATTTGCCCTTCGCGTATCCGACTCACCCAAGGTCATACGACTCGAGCCTCGAGTCGGAATCGTAAATTCCGTATTACGATTCCGACTCAGCTGAGTCGTTTACGTAAACGACTCACTTCCCGACCGAGTCGGGTTATATTTTACGAAGGTTCTTTTGTTATCACGTTTAATTTCGGGTTCGGAAATCAACTAGTTTCTCAACAGTTTCGTTTCTCTCTCCCACGCTAAGTGAAAATTGGCGGGAACGTTTCTGGGATAGGTAATTTCCATGTTATAGTTAATCAGAAAGCCTCGAGTCGAAATCGTTATACGATCCGACTCAGCTGAGTCGTATACGTGAACGACTCACTTCCCGACTCCTATTAATCGTAAGGTTATATTTTACGAAGGTTATTTTGTTATCTCGTTTAGTTTCGGGTTTGGGAATCAACTATTTTCTCAACAGATTGGCTAAAATCGAAGAAGGAAATTAATTCCTTACTTTTTGGAAGGATTTTGGAAGTTAAAAAAACTAACAAGGAAACTTGATACCCACGCTAAGTGAAAATTGGCGGGAACGTTTTGGGGATAGGTAATTGGCTGTTATAAATAATCAGAAAAACCATGTTTCTATTCATGAATTTGCTCTAGTGAGAACATTGTGAACTAACTGAGTCGGAACGACTCCCTGAATCTGGTTTTTAAGGCCTCTGCGAGGAGACATTTCCCGTTTTGTGAGTCGTATACGGGAAGATCAAATGAGGCGCTCCGGGCACGAAGGGCGAACTCAACATCGGACAAACTTTTTTTTTTCATTTTCAGATTCTAGACCTTTTGATGAATACACCCATATAATTTTTACATTGAGTTTGCCCTTTTTTCCCCTTTAAAATACGTAAAAACCGATATGCGGCAAAGCTCTAACTGCGATATCCGAGCGGGTACGAAGGGCGAACTCCACATCCTAGTCCACAACCCCTACTCCTTTTCCCATTCCAGGGCATGACTTTTCTGTTGAGTTCGCCCGTAACATAAAACTTTAAAATGCGAATATCTCGAAACTACGTTTTGTTGAGTTCGCCCTTCGTACCCGGAGCGCCTCAAATTATGATTCCCTGAAACTCTCTATTATTGATCTTAAACAATCATAAGGTAGGGATGTTCCTCCTTCACTTCGCGGCCGCAAAAACACCCTAAATGGTGCTAATTTATTTTTTCCAACAGTAACAATTTTCTCGTGCCAGTGTTGTTTAAATTAAAAATATAAAATAAGCCATCACGTTAGGTCGGTTAATTATTTAAAAAAAATCCATACTTTCCAACTTATTGTTGACACAACGATGAAAATCGGGGCACGAAAAGGGGACATTAATATGATTAAGGTTGAAGCTCAGGTCCGACGAGGTACCGGACCGTGGTGTGGGAAGGGGGGAGGGAGTTTAACAATGATAAGGCTCCGTGATAAATCTATTTTTGATGTATTTACAAGGCAGAGTACACAAGAGGGTAGTTTATGAGCGGCCTTGTTTACCTCTGAATTTTTTCCCTCCGCTTCGGACGCCTCGGGCCCCTCCCATCAATTGATTTGCGTTTAAAAAACGTCGTTCTGTCCACACCGGGCTTAGCAAATGTCTACATCCGTTGTTTGACAAACGTAATATTCGTAATATAGTCGAGCCTTTATTGTAATTACCATGTGACGTTTCTATATACAGAAGTTAATGTTCCTTCACCCTTACAGCACTAATTTTTGTTCTTTTCTACCATTTGCTACTAGTTTGACGTCCTTTTTGATTTTAGAAGAAATCAAGTTTGGAGTGGATCGTCTTATGAAGTCTGATACGGATGAAGAGGCTGAAAGAAGAAAAGATTCGGCGGACGTGACGACGATGACGTCGGACGCGGGATGTTCGTCGCCGGAGCTGGAAGTCGACTCACCACCACCGCCACATACATCGCGTCCTCATAAAAACTCAGAACTTTTTAGCGTGAGTGCACTTCTTAGATCGGACGTACCGAGAGCGAAACGACCCTCGCCACCCCCATTCCACCCCCTTCTTTCAAGACACGGCATTCCTCTTTATCCACCTTTTAAAGAAGACGCCAACCGAAATCTTCTCTCTGGTTCTCTTTATTTAAGCTTAGGCGCCATGCATTATGCGATAGCAGCCGCAAATCCTGGAGGTAACTACATTTTTGTGTATTATTTTATTTTATATTTGGTTTAGGCTCGTCGAGTGGTTTACCTCCAATGTCTGGAGGGACGGAGGATCTGTATAGACTTCGGCAGCAGCTCGTAAGCGGTGGGCCGAGTCACCCTTACGACCACCATCACCATTTCCTGGCACCAGACGTCTACCCATGCATCAAATGCGAAAAAATGTTCCCTACACCACACGGACTAGAAGTCCATTCACGGCGTTCACACAACGGAAAGCGGCCGTTCGCCTGCGAACTCTGCAATAAAACGTTCGGCGCTGAAGTCTCATTATCCCAACACAGGTAAATGAACGTCGAGAATTTTATGAGCAGAAAAAAGAGTTTATCGTGTTGACAGGTGGCTCTGCTGTCGCAGGTCCGTTCATAACGTCGAGAAAGTGTTCCAGTGCAAACAGTGCGGGAAGACGTTCAAAAGGAGTTCGACACTTTCGACCCACCTTCTCATCCACTCGGACACCAGACCCTATCCCTGTCAATTCTGCGGGAAACGCTTCCACCAGAAATCCGACATGAAAAAACACACCTACATCCACACAGGTCAGTTAAATGTGATTTTTTTAAACGTATTTCTGAAGACAGCGGAAAACAAATCGATTTTTGAGTGATAATGAATTAATGAAAATAGCCTTTTGACCATTCTCCCCTGGTTTTCTCGTCTGAACGTTCCGAGTCACGGAAGCTATCGTGCCCAGACTATGTTTACACACCGACCCTCCACCAACAAGATGTCCACTCATGCACTTCGACCGACTCGATTTAAACGACCATAAAAGAACCGTCGATTCTAATTTGCTATGAGTAATTTTTATGGACCATTCTTCTGTAAAAATACACATCGGAAGCACAACGTTCAACGTACGCTTTTATCTAAATGGCACAAAACTATAAATTGTCAATCGAATTGAATTGTTTGAACTAATTGGGGCCATCTATACTTGACAGAAGCACTTGAGAGTGATCAAACTTGACAATTGCATTAGTGTGTAAACAGTGGTGTTGTGAAGGAGGGCTTTGCATTTCCATGGGAAGGATTAGTCGAATTAGAAGGGCCCTCGTAAGGATTTACATACGTTGTTTGTCTTTTCGGTCAAGTGTCCGGTAAACATCAATTTGCATCTCTAATGGTGTCAGAAAGCGGAGAATCTCCGGTTTGAAATCTGAAGGAAGAAAAGAAAAAAGGAGGGGAAAAGAAGGAAAGGTTGATTGGAGGCGGTGTAACGACGTTAGCGAAGCGGGGCCTCGGGCGCATCGATCCCGGCCCCAGGTCACGTTCAGGACAGATTCGAGGATTTCACGGGTGTCCAATTACTTTAGGGCCCAGAGGAACCCCTGTGATACACTCTGCTTTAACACCAGATCCCAATCAGGTACAGGGAAAGAGTGAGAGAGAGCCCACGGCAGCAAACTTTACCCTTATCGTCTCCCAACCTCCCCGATCCTCAACACACTTTCACAATCTCCTCAGGGAAAGAACCATTTGATTTTCACACAAAAAAAACTGCGGTTATATCTTTCTCAGAATTTCAAACTTTGATGTTCTGTCTTCATATTTCATTTGAGTTTTTCATTAAACTCTTCTTATCAAGGGGTTGAAAAATCTCGAAGGGTGTTGGAGAATTTGAGAAATTTACTGTTGAAAATTACCCTTTAGGGGCTTGAATCACGTTTTCTTTACGTGACTTGACATAATTAAAAAAAAAGAAGTTTAATATACCGTATTTGACTTTAATTGTTCGGTCCAATATTGTTTAAAGTCCGGTGTCCTACCTTCGGGTAGCGATTAGTCGGAATTCCTGAGATCTCGTTAACTCTCCCGGTTCAACACCTCCCCGCCTCCACCCCCACGGGTGCCACAACACCACCTTTAAGTCTCTAGATTTCCACCTTACCGCCCCCCAGAGTAATTAGTGCATAATTCACTCCGAGGAGACAATTAATAAAGGGATTTAACGGCGAGTTATTAATCAACGTCGGACCCCTCCCTTTTCGAACCAACAGAATCCTTAATGTTACCACTTTTACTCCACAAAACAACGTTTTAAACATTTTTCCTTTTTTTTGCCGACTTAGATCGTATTTTGTCAACGTTCCTTGAAATTCTTCTTCCTTTATCGCAAGGATAGGGGTTTTATCACCTTAAGGTGCCTCAATATCTTGAAAAAAGGAGGGAAATGGAAGGATTCCTTTTATTTAGCCAATCAGAGCCCTCAGTTCGAGGACTCCTTATGGTTCCTCAATAGCTCCCTTGAAAAAAGGAGGTAGATCGGAAGGATTCCTTTTATTTAGCCAATGAGAGCCCACCATTCGATGACTCCTTAAAATGCTTCAATTGCTACCTTGAAAAAAAGTAGAGAAATCGGAAGGATTCCTTTCCTTTAGCCAATGAGAGCCCTCCGTTCGAGGACTCCTTAACGTACCTCAACAACTAACTTGAAAAAACCCAACGATACCTGCAGCACGACCTCTTTGAGGCAGCAATTTTCACCAGATTTTCATCGAATTTTTTCCCCTTATTATTTTAACATTGTAGCCAACATTATGGTAATTTGTTGGGCACCTTGAAGTGAGGCCGTGAAACACTCAAACCAATGAAAAGAAACTTTACATGGGGAGTTCCCGCCCCCACAGACCGCCCATAAAAATGATTTTCGCTCCTCCGCTTTCCCTCCCGCCTACATCACCTAAATATGGGGGAGAGATGGAAGAGCAATAAAAATAAATATCAATTTTCCCAGCTCATTTCCCAGTTTTACGTAACCCCCCACGCAGTTCTCTTCCGGAAGTTTCTTCCGCTTTTATTTCGTTCAGATTCTCACCCTCGTTAATTCCACAGCAATTGCTCTCTTTACGGAATGAACTCGAGAGGTGGGAAAATGAAAAAAAAAGTTCTTTTTTTATTGAGTTTTTTTACTCTTTTTATAATCACTTTTGAGGTCTTTACGTCTGTCTACAACAATAATCGTTATTTTCCCTTTATCCCTAAATCTTTCCTGCGCTTAAGCCCCCTTATTTCAATTTCAACTCTCAACAAAAACGTCGATTCTTCGATTTTTTAAAAACAAAGATAGATTTTATTTCACGTTCTTTCACGCGATTTATTCCGTATTTTTTGTCGATGTCGTGATGTGGAATAGTACGAAAGACAAAATAAACAGACATAAAAGTGATATAGATGAAAAGACGGCGTTTGGTAGAGCGAGGCCGCGGTTACGGGGGAGCTTTTCGGGCATAACAAACAAATGATCGAGGGCAGTTCAAACAGTATGTGATTATAATCAAAATAGAATACCGTGATACCTTTGTCTATAGGAAAAACAAATATAATTAATCATTCAGACTATTTCGATCCCTTTATTTTCTAACGGACAAAATTTAGTTACCATTTAGATAAACATGGTACCGAAATCTGAAGAATTAACGAGTTTCATTCAAAGCGGTCTCTGTTTCTGCGGGAGGCATAATAGAGAGTTTAAAAACGGCATTATTCTCTCAGTTTAGTAGGCCTCCCATGGCCCTTTAATTTCTAAAATAAAACTTATTGTAATACCCTCTACAGTTTTTGAAAATGGTTTTTTTGGCCCAGAAGGGTCAAAGTGGTTTTTTTTATTAGTTGCTAACCGCGCGAAATTAATATTTACAAATAAATAATATAATAATTTAATATTTAAATTGATGATGGTGATGGAGGGAACGGCTCACCTGACGATGCTTTTTAAGCCGAAACGCGTCGTGAATAACCGTTATCACAGCCATTTCTTCCTCCTTTATTGGTTTTGATTAAAATATAGAGTTTATAGATCAAAGTTTGTCTGGCCGGCCGGCCATCCTCCATTAGTCGCCAAATTTTTTATCTTCCTCAAAGAAGTTATTGTGATACCCTCCACGTCGGGTTTTTGGGGAAGGTTCTTCCTAAGAAGGAGGGACAATCGAATATTGATCTTTACAGACCTCAACTTTGTCTGCGGCTCCAGCCGGCCGTCCGTCCGTAGCATTTTTTCAGGAACATCTTACGCCACAATTTTCAACCGATTTTACCAGATTTTCACCAAATTTCTTTAGTCGATGAACAAGTAACCAACGAGGGCGATTTTTTAATTTCAAAAAAATGGCGGAGATATGCGTTTGAAATTAAAAAATGCTCACGGCCGAACCGTGCCTTGGTCCGATTTTCACCAAATTTTCACCAATATACTTATATTTTTTAAGAATTATTGAAAAAATTATAATTTTTAAACATTAATTATCATTTTAGTAGGGAGAAATTTCATATTCCACGCCTTACAGAGGGACCTCTCTTGGGCAAAAATCCCATTATTTCTACCTTGATACATACTTTTAAAAAACTTTTTCGAAAAAAAACTGTAAATTTTTCGAAAAAAAAAATCTGAAAATTTTTCGAAAAAAAAATCTGAAAATTTTTTGAAAAAAAAAAACTTCCCCCTCTGTTATACTTCCCCTCCCTTATACTTCCCCCTTCGTTATACTTCCCTTCCCTTATGCTTCCCCCCTCCTATATTTTTACTTCTCTCGGAAGTTTTCGGTGGAAGCTCTTCAAACTAGTACTTTCTTCTCTTTTACTCCAAAATCGTCCTGTATTTTCCTGGAACATTCTTCGCTAAATCGTTCCAGAGAAAAATAAAATAACCTAAAAACTAAACCAATTTTTTACCAAAAAAAAAGTTAGATGACTTTTTGGTCAAAAAAATTTCCGTTTCCGTGACAAATGTTTCTCTTCGTAATTTATTTAAAGCTATCAACGCCCCTGGAGGATTCTCAAAACATTTTTAATCACTCACTAATTTAATTTATTAAAAACCCAACCCCTGTAATAGAGGTTGATTTTAAAAAAAGCGTCGCCTGTAATTAAAATAAAAAGAGGGGACGGTAGCGTGCCGGAGATTTTACGCTATCGTGAGTTTATCCTATCGGATTCACGCTTTCCAACATTGCATTATTTCCAGAAAAAAAGTAATTCCCGTTCTAAAATATTTGTTTTTCGTGACGAATTTTGTGATTCACGGTTGCTCACCGAGTAAAAATTTTTAGTTTTAATTATTTGTTTTATGAACAACACACCCGATTTGATAAACAGGAAAAGATGAAAAGGAACCGGCTTTTTCGTCTGGGATTCCGAATCGGCGTTAATCCCCCAGTGTTGTTTTTTTCTCTCTCTTTTCTCTTTTCCGCCTTTAAATCTTGGACAAACATCGCTGGGTATCTCATTAGAGGCCCGAAACCTAATCCTACAACTTAAAGTCGGCACCTCAAATCTGGCTTATCTTAGAAAAAACCACGATAACGTTTTTTTTTTCCCTTCCACAGTTATCAAATATCCAATAAAATTATAAAACGATTATAATCCTTGATTAGGTAAAAAAAAACTTAAAAATTGAATTTTGAAAAATTCCAACATCAGGATTTTAACTAAAAATCTTATTGTCTTTAATTTATAACTTGTGGGTTTTCGCTTGAGAAAAAAAATCCCAAAGGTGTTTTTTTTGGAAGAGAACAATCAGAAGAGTCATGTCTCCCCGACCATCTTTTTCGACGGTGTCCCTTTTTCCCTTTATCATTTTATGTTCCTGGCTTGATTGATCCTGTGCAATATTAATCAATGTGTTCCCATGGGTCGGATCTCGTCCCCCTCAACTCCCGCAGCATCGACCCCCGGACCTAACCTGTCCTCCGACTAATTTTCGCTCAAAAATCCCATCGGCAATTATTTCAAGGGAAGAGGTGGAGGGTTTAAAAAATACAATCATACAAATTGAAGCGCCCCTTTTAGTATTTATTCATTGAATTCCAGAAAACTTTTTTTTTTCTCTCTCCCTATTCGACGTAAAAAGAAACAAAAGTAACAACCCTATTTTAAGGCATCTGATTGTTTTTATTTATTTAATCAGTAAAAACGACTAAAAATAATATTGGTCTTCATGGATAATTAATTTAGAAGATGTTTTTGACCATCTGCGTATTGAGAAATGTTGTCTTTTCCTGTGCTTGAAAGTCTATTCTGAAAAGGCCAAATGTCACTTTTGTTTTCTTATTGCATCTGCCGTTGACGGATGTCTCAAACTTTATTGCGAACGACATTTTTGTTATCCTAACGCTTTATAAATTGTTTAATATGAGGCGCTCCGGGTACGAAGGGAACTCGACAAAACGTAGTTTCGAGATATTCGCATTTTAAAGTTTCGGTTTTTACGGGGAAAAAATGGCGAACTCAACATAAAAATTATATGGGTGTATTCACCAAGAGGTCTAGAATCTGAAAATGAAAAAAAAACTGGAAGACCCTTCCCCAAAAACCCGACGTCGAGGGTATCACAATAACTTCTTTAAGGAAGTTAAAAAAATTTCTCCGATGTCGAGTTCGCCCTTCGTACCCGGAGCGCCTCATATCTTCCGTGGGACATACAGGAAATTCATTAAATAAGTTATTGTTTTACCCTCCACGTCGGGTTTTGTTTTTACTGTTTTGTCTCGGTGAAGACTATTTCAGTTTTGATGGAAAAGATTATTCGGATTTATCGAGTTATTAGTGTTCATTTTTAGGATTGGAAGAGAGGGAGGTGGTAGAAAAATCAAAAAAAGCAATTTTCTCTGTGTCGATTAAAATGAAATTAGCGTCGGGTGGCGGACGCTGCGGCGGAGATGATCCTTTTATGTCAAAGCGGATGAGGCCCGACTGAGAAGGGTGCCACTCAATGCCCTCCTCCCCCTCACACCTCACACGTCCGCTACACAGATTGTCGATAATTGTTTAGGACAAGTGTAATCCTCGGGTCTCGTGTTGCAATCACATTCAAAGTGTGAGAGGACGATCGGGCGGGGGAAGCTTTTTCGACCGAGGGCAATCAACGGATTAGGGGATGCATCTGAGTCTCGGGAAACCTCCCCATACGACTACTTATCTCCGAGAGCTCTTTTATTTTTGATGAGAGCTAAAAAAAGACGGCTCGTCTTCCAGGAGAGAAAGAAATCAATAAAAAACCAAAACGTGATTTTATCCTCGCTCTGCACAGCTTTTGGGAAAAACTAACAGTTCATAAAAACAATTTTTCGTTACAAAAACCCCTTTTTTGTCCATTTTTAGGACGTTTTTCTCAATTTACGAACCCAGAAACCTAGTTTCACTAAACTTTTTTTTCATTTTCCTCGATATTTTGACGACAACCTTTTTCACATAACTTTAAGAGTTTTCCTCATTTCTCTGGATGTGAGAACCCAGATTTTTGGCTTATTTCTTGATTTTTTGGTTGAAAAACAGCCGTTTTAACGACTGAAAATTAGACCAAACAACTAGACAAAACGCGTTTTTCATTCGTGAGGTACCAGAGATGTAGAACTCTTCATTTACAGCTACCGCTTGTTGAAAAATTAGCGTTAAAAAAGGAACCCATGAAATGTGGCAAAAAGGGCTCCGGGATTAATTAGAAAATAAAGGCTATTTTATGTTTATCAGGGTTGTTTAATTTATAATTCATTTTTCAATCTTATAATGCATAAACGGGGGAATTAAGAGATAAAGGGGCACTTTGGAAAGGTGTAGGGGAGTAAAAAGGACTTCCGTCTGATTATCTAGGAACAAACGAATTCCTTTGTCACCACTTCTAAATCCAAGTTATAACGAAATTAGCCGTAAACAATAAAGTTGTGCGTACTTCGTGTGTGTACGACTCTGTAAATAATTAACGCCGAAAACTGGTGCTTATCCCGACGGTTAAGCCCCGAAAGCTCATGTGTTTCTAATCCCATTACGTGGGAAAGCGGGAAGGAAGTGGGGAGTGGATGTCTCTTGAAGCTACTGTGACCCTTTTATAATTCATTTATGCCCCCGGGCTGCCTCTAGTAATGATTCAAGGGAAGCATGTGGATTTTTTTGCCTTTTTTTTTGTTGTATTAGGGACCCGCCCGTGTGCCGGGGTGGTAAATGGTGGTTTATTGAGGGGGGCTGATGTTGAGACGCGTGCGTGGTCGATAGAGGGGATTGAGATTGAGAAGCCAACAAAAAAAAATAACATTGATTTATAAGAAAATAAATAAAATTAATCTTATTATTCATGACTTCAGGCTAAGGTGGACGTTAATAATTAGAGAAATAAAGTTGATTTAAGTGGCCATTCTAATTGGATATAATCTCAATTTTAAGCACTTATTTCTTCCTATGTTAAGAAAGCGAAGTTTGCAGCACTCTAGCGCGACTGGGGCGGTCTTCGACTCACCCCTCTCAATCCCCAACCATCCTCAATATTAGGGGCTCTTTTTTGACATCAAAACGCAATACCTGCACCCAATAGAAAGTAATTTGCCCTTCCCGTTATTCGACTCACTAAACGGGAAAGGTCTCCTCGCAGAGGCTTCATAACCCAGTTTCAGGGAGTCGTTCCGACTCAGTTAGTTCACAATGTTCTCACTAGAGCAAATTTATGAATCGAAACATGGTTTTTCTGATTAACTATAACAGCACATAAAAATTACCTATCCCTAAAACGTTCCCGCCAATTTTAACTTAACGTGGGTATTAAGTTTTCATGATAGGTTTTTAATTTTAACTTCCAAAAAGTACGGAATCAATTTCCTTCTTCGATTTTAGCCAACTGTTGAGAAACTGGCAGATTGTTGTCATTTGGAGAGTTTCAGAGAATTGTAATTTGCCCTTCCCGTATACGACTCACAAAATGGAAACGGTCTCCTCGTAGAGGCTTTATAACCCAGTTTCAGGGAGTCGTTCCGACTCAGTTAGTTCCCAATGTTCTCACTAGAGCAAAAAAATGAAGTGAAATGAAATGAAAGCAAAAAATGAATCGAAACATGGTTTTTCTGATTAACTATAACAGCACATAGAAATTACCTATCCCCCAAACGCTCTCGCCAATTATCACTTCGCGTGGGTATAAAGTTTCCATGATAGTTTTTTAAATTTTAACTTCCAAAAAGTACGGAATCAATTTCCTTCTTCGATTTTAGCCAATCTGTTGAGAAACTGGCAGATTTTCGAACCCGAAAATTAACGAGATAATTAAGTAACCTTCGTAAAATATAACCTTACGTTTACTTGAGTCGGGAAGTGAGTCTTTCACGTATACGAGCTGAGTCATATCTAGAGTTTAGAAACCACCAAAACTTTGTCTGTTCACATTTGATTGACATGTAATTTCTCATTTAAGGTTTTCGACGCCACCGTTCTCCTTAAACATTTCAAATTTTAGGATTAATAGTTATAATAAAATTATTTCTTGTTATGTACTTGTTAACATATTATTTGTTATGCCTTTTAGAAATAGAAAATTTATGTAAACGTTGAAGATTAATAAAATAGGGGCTCTCTGAGATAAATCCATAAAAACGATCTGCATAATTAATTTGGTCGAGGTAGGCTGATGAAAGCGTTAAAAGTACGGTGGGAGGGGAAGGTTGGAAGAGCGTGATTAGGGTCGGTCATTATACTTTGAGGCTCAACAACCCCTTTAATATGAGCCGGGGAAGAGGCCGTTGGTCCAGAGCAAATGGGCCTTAAGGGCTAAGGGCGTGTAGGGGGGGGGGTGTTCCTCTGGGGAACCAACGGTCCGTCAAAACAGCCCTCTTGTTAGTGCCCTTTTTATGCTTCTCTCCTTTAGGGATTTCATCCGGACAGCGTGCGAACCAGTCCTCTCACCCTCCTGGATACAACCAATGAATAAACTTGTCTCGCCCTCAATTTGCTCCGAGACCCCGCCAACAATTTTCCTCTTTTTTCCACTCTTGTTATAAGTTTTATTACAAAAACCTTCCTCCCCCTCATCCATCTAATATGCTTTGACTACATGGTAAAAAGAGCAATCCCCAAGGAAAACTCGCTTCAATTTATTAATCCATTTTTTATTCTATCTCACCGCGTCTTTATAAATTAAGCCCTTTTCATTATTTAAAAAAAATATTTGGCATAGTAATAAATAATAATTTTAATGAGAAGAGGCATTAAAAATGATGTCATTTCCTGTCCCGGTTCTCATAATCAACTCGGCGTAAATCATACATTAGAAGCTATACGGGTAGTGTCATATGCTGTAGATGTCTCTATTATTGAAAATATGACATTTTAAAAAGGAAAAAAAGGGTGGCGGGACGAGAGGGGGTTGACCAACGCCCTCATCCACAAACACATTAGCCAGATGAGTTCCGATATCATGATTTTTATATGAAAGATTGTTTTAATTACGAAGTTATTTTTAAGGATGGAAAGTTTGCCGAGGTGGTGGCTGAAGGGGCTGTTTGGTAAGGGTCGGTCTAAGGAAAATATTGTGGCAACGAAGGTCTGGTTGTTGGAAAAGGGTGGGGGGAGGACTCGGAGGCCCTCAATCTAAATTTCATTCTGTTCTGTTTAGCCAAGGGGACTTCTCAAGTGTTGACGCTCTGAAAACGGATTGGGAAATTGTTTCATTTGGGGAGGTGCTAGAGTGGAAACCCCCTCTCCACTCTTACGAAAACCGTTTCCCGCCGTCACCTTTAAGGGTTAATTAGTTTCCACACTCGTCCTTTTTAACCGACAAAAACCATCGAAATCGGAACAAACGATTGTGCCTACAACACCTCCAAGCGTTGCGTTGATTGCCTATACAAATCCCCTTGTATTTTAACTAAAGAGGAAGGTAGAAGGTGAGGATAGGGATGGGCGATATAATATCATATTTTTGTGCCGTTATATCGGGTCTTTTGATATATATCGGAGGTTCCGATATATCATTTAAGGCATTTTTTACCAAAAATCGCCTTTTAAGGCTTTTTGACCAAAATTGCCTTTTAAGGCTTTTTTTTTTTTTACAGTTTTGGTCTAAGAAACAACGGATTTAAGGCATTTTTGAGCAAAAATTGCCTTTTTTTTTAAGGCATTTTTCACAGTTTTTGTCTAGAAACAACGGATTTAAGGCATTTTTGAGCAAAAATTGCTTTTTTCAAGGCATTTTTAACAGTTTTTGTCTAAAAACAACGGATTTAAGGCATTTTTGAGCAAAAAGTACCTTTTTTTAAGGCATTTTTGAGCAAAAATTGCTTCTTTTTTTTCAAGGCATTTTTAACAGTTTTTGTCTAAGAAACAACGGATTTAAGGTATTTTTGAGCAAAAATTGCCTTTTTAAGGCTTTTTTTTTTACAGTTTTGTCTAAGAAGCAACGGATTTAAGGCATTTTTGAGCAAATTGCCTTTTTTTTAAAGGCATTTTCACAGTTTTTGTCTAAGAAACAACGGATTTAAGGCATTTTGAGCAAAAATTGCTTTTTTCAAGGCATTTTTAACAGTTTTTGTCTAAGAAACAACGGATTTAAGGCATTTTGAGCAAAAATTGCTTTTTTTAAGGCATTTTTAACAGTTTTTGTCTAAGAAACGACGGATTTAAGGCATTTTTAGAAAAATTGCCATTTTAAAAAGGCATTTTTGAGCAAAAATTGCCTTTTTCTAAAGGCAGTTAACAGTTTTTGTCTAAGAAACAACGATTTAAGGCATTTTGAGCAAAAATTACCTTTTTTAAGGCATTTTTGAGCAAAAATTGCTTTTTTTTTTTAAGGCATTTTTAACAGTTTTTGTTTAAGAATCAACCGTTTAACTGCATTTTCTGGTGTTTTTACGGTGTTCTGGTCAAGAATAACTTTTTATGGAATTTTTCACCTAAAAACACCCTTTTACCGGATTCTTGGTATTTTCCTCGATTTTTCATCAAGGCTCCAGGGAACTTCTACTTTTTGTAGTTTGCTGGGCGAAATCGTCGGAATTATAGCGTTTGCATATTATTTGGCATATTTCGTCAATTGGACATTCCCAAAGGTTGAAATCGATTTTCAAAATTAAAGTAGCCTCCAAATCTTTGCCAACATCCACCCAGGCCTTAAAAAAAATATTCGATTTGACCCTCGGGGTCTGGGAGACCCTTCCCCAAACGACGTGGAGGGTATCACAATAACTTCTTTAAGGAAGTTAAAATGGCAGTTTTTATTATTTTCTTTGTATTTTTAAAGACGTCAGTTTTGATTGTATGTCGAGTCGGTTTGTAAGATGAGAGGTTGTGGCTTTGTAATGCAGTTAGGATGAGGAGAGGAACCGCATCTTTATCTCGGTTTCGCTCTTCTCCCCTCGTCCGCCGCCCCCCAAGGAGCCCTTCACGTCCTTCCTTTTTCCCTTTAAACTTGTTCCGAGAGAAGGGCTGGCTCGTATCACGGTTGCCATAGCGATAACAGTCTACTTCATCCTCGCATTCCAGACAATCTGAGTCCCCCTTCCCCATTTCTGTTCTTTTCACCTAACTTTTCTATTAATAAAATTAACAGTTTACGTCATAAAAGGAAACTCCAAGGAGAGCAGTAGAAGGAAGGGACATTCAGAGAAGCATTTTTCGCAAAAAACGGCGGACGACCTTGAGAAAAAAGAGGGCCTCCAATTTACACTCTGATACTGAGCCTTCAAGATTCCTGATTTCTAGGAAAAAACTTTATTGTTGAAAGAAAAAAAAAGTTTAGAGGAAGATTTTGATAGGTATTTTATAGGTGGAAGGGGCCAAAAAGAAAAGTTGCTTTTCGCTTGGAGGGGGCTGTTTTAGTGCTTTTCCTAAGGTTTAACTGATGCGGTGCCAAGTGGTACGAAATGAAACCGTAGGGCATAAACTTAGTCCGTGGGGGTCAGCGTTTCCCCCGATCTTCCTTCTTCGCTCCCCGTCTTCCCTCCCTCAACGCCATCACTTTCACTACACTCGACCATTCCACCGCCTATAAAAATGAAAGGGTCCAAGATTGGAGTGGCCGTTGATTCATCTCTTGGGCTCCATCTCAGTCTATAGTCCCACAATCTCCTTTCCTCCAACCCCGAGATTTCAACTCCCCTTTCAACTTTTATGTACAAAAACTTTGATTTCAACAGAAAATCAAGTTTAACATTTCCATAGCGGGAAAAGAAGAAACTACTAGTTCTAACTAGATTTGCTATTTCATAACTCTAGGTAGTCAAAAATATTTTTTAATAAAAAATTTGATGAAAGCGGATCTAAGTCCATTTGAAACTATTTTTTTCATTTTGAATGAAAAAAGGTTTAACCTAGTTTAGGTCGGTTTTTTTCCGTCCCGGCCGGCCGAGGGGTGGGATCTGCATGTTGCTATGGCGACGGCGTCCTCAACCAATCACTGCTCAACAACCACCATCTTAGGAGGCTTCCCACCCCCACGCTGAGGGCAACCCCTCTCCCCCGACTCCAATGCCTATCACTCAATAACACAACGGCAAAACAACCCCTAAGGAATCCGACAACTATTTCTTACTCGACCTGCATATATTTATCCTCTCCCTTCGTTCTAAACACCCTTTTTAACCAACAATCCACGTCCTTTTAAAAGAAGTTTTACCACAAATTACTCTTTGAGTATCATTTAACGTTTATTTGATATTCTTTTGTTTCAGGCGAGAAGCCGCACAAGTGTCAAGTGTGTGGAAAGGCGTTTTCGCAGTCTTCGAACCTCATCACACACAGTCGGAAGCACACGGGCTACAACCGTTCGCGTGCGACCTCTGCGGCCGCGCGTTTCAGCGGAAAGTCGACCTACGACGTCACAAAGAGACCCAACACGCGGAACTTAGACCAGTCGCCCAACTCCCTCCACAGCTGGGACCCACATAAACACATTTCCCGACCTTTATTACACATTCGGGCTCCTTCATTCCGCCTTAAAAAAATATTTTCCTTAAAAACTCATCAAAAAAAATTTGGTACTTGTCTGTTTACGATACCAGAACAACGCGCATGCGCGAGCATTCATTTAGTTCCCGCGTTTTTTCAAAAATCAATTTTACAGGTTAATTGTTTTCCTCGTGCAAACAAGCTCGTTTGGAGAGGAAAAAACCAAACAAGCTCTCCTTGCGAGAGGAAAAAAATTAACCCTCTCGTGTTAACTAACTATGTATGTAGTTTGAATTTTGGCAAATCTTAAACATAAATTTTTGAAAAAACGCGGGAACTAAAAGTGCATGAATTCTCGCGCACGCGCATTGCCCTGTTGGCTCGCGCCTGCGCGTTGTTCTGGTATCGTAAACTCACAAGTACCAAAAAAAATTTTTGGAACAAAGAAAATCTCTAGTTTCTTAAAATCGCACCTTACTAACGGATAAGGAATTTAGCAATCGCCAGCGTGAAAGAGCTCGTCTTTTATTTTATTTTTTATTGTGATATACATTTTGTTTTATTGTCCCATACAGTACGACATTAAACTAGTCTCCATTTTTTATTTTAAAGACTGATTACAACAGAAACCAAAGTTAGGTGACTAATGACGCCGTGGCATCCTGCGAAACGAGTTAACTCGTCATTTTCTCCCCCTGCGTTTTAATTGAGCTGTTTCCGGGCAACTAAAAATAACAAGGCAAAATATAGGGAGTTGAGGAAACTCGCACTCATTCCATTTATTTTCAAACAATATTAGTGGAAGAAAAAAATTTTAAACATTAAATTATTTAATTTTTCATAATTTTTTTTACCTATTTATTTAAATTGAAATTCATCTACCTCGGGACTTTTTTTTTAATTTAAAATTGAGTGAGAAAAGTTACCGCTTCGCCCAAAATGTCGTCGTAAAACAATTTGTAAATAGCTTTAGGTGTATATTGATCTCTTTATTGTAAATAATATAATTTTTAAACATTGAACTATTTGGATTTTAAAGAAAAATGAGTCATTTTAAGCTTAGACGTATTTTTAAAAAAAGTTACCTTTCCTTTTTATGACAAAAAAAAACGCTATGAGTGTACAAAAAATAATTTTTCGGTGTTAAATGTGATCCTTTTTTTTAGTCCGCATTAGGAATTTTATTTTTTGTATATTTTTATTCGGAATGAATCTTTTATGATCAAAATTACTGTTTTTTTATAAAACAAAAGTTAGACATTTTTTAAAATTAATTTTAAGATGTTGATATTGGTGGATTGTCCTCTGGGCTTCTTGGTATTCAGGTCCCCGGATGAAACCGAAGACGGCGGCACTCCCTTGAATCCCATTACAGATTCCCCTAATTATGTAACTGTAGACTCCCTTGGCAAATTGCGATGAACCCCCTTGAAATCCTCTCCCTCCACCTGCTCAAAACTAGCGGATTCATTCCGAATAAATATTGTAAATCACAAAAATTGTTGTTTTAAAATAATATTATTGTTTTTTTTTGTATTATTTTTTTACGTGGACTAGTCACTCGCACGTTGTACATAAAATACAATTATTACTCAAATTTACATTTTTAAAAACTTAAGATGTCCACTACTTACTGTACATTTTGTTTATTGCAATGAATATTACTGTATAGAAAAAAAAACTACTTTATTTGTTAATAAATATTTAAAAAAATATAGTTACTTTTTCCCCAAAGTTGAAAGACAAACGCAAAAGATAATATAAACAACAGCAGAACATCGAAAAAAAGGATTCCGGACAAAAACTTGAACGTTTTATGAGATTTTTTTCCACGGCTGAAAGATTTTAGGGAAAAAATTTCTAGATCGAGGTGTCGTTAAAACACCAATAAAAAGGTGTTTTCGTCCAAAAAAATGAGGAAAATCGTTAAAATGGTCCAGAAGATTGAAGAAAAAGACCGTAATTTAGTGGAATCGTTCGCCCAAGTTCGTTGGCCCTAAAAATCGACGGAAACGCCCGGAAATCGAAGTTAAAGGGGCAAAAAGCTGTGGAAACTCCTTGAAATCTCGAAAAAAAGGGTTTCTCTTGTCAAAACCACGAAAATGTGGTAAAATGGGGTGGTTTGGTTAAAAAACCGGCGGAAACGCCCGAAATGAGAGGGAAAATGGGCTTTTTCGGTGAAACTACTTAAACCTAGAGAAAAACGACTTTCTGGTCAAGACCGGACCAGGAAAACACCATAACACACCATAAACACCATGCAGATTTTTTTCCACGGATATTCCGCAAAATGAGGTCTTCAGCCCAGAAATAAAAAAAAATTTCTAGGTCAAGGTGTCGGTGAAAACAACCAATAAAAAGGTTTTTTCGTCCAAAAAATTGAGGAAATCGTTAAAATGGTCCAGATGATTCAAGAAAAAGACCGTAATTTAGTGGAATCGTTCGCCCAAGTTCGTTGGCCTAAAAATCGACGGAAACGCCCCGGAAATCGAAGTTAAAAGGGGCAAAAAGCTGTGGAAACTCCTTGAAGTGTCGAAAAAAGGGTTTCTCTTGTTCAAAACCACTGAAAATGTGGTAAAATGGAGTGGTTTGAGTTTAAAAACCGTCGGAAACGCCCGAAATTGAGAGGGAAAATGGGCTTTTTCGGTGAAACTACTTGAAAACCTAGAGAAAAACGACTTCTCTGATCAAGACCGAACCAGGGAAAACACCATAAACACCCACAAAAAAAAAAAAATTTTTGCCTAGAAAGGAAAGGAACCACGGATATTCCGCAAAAATGAGGTCTTCAGCCCAGAAATAGGGTACAAATAAAAAACTTTCTAGGTCAAGGTGTCGGTGAAAACAACCAATAAAAAGGGTGTTTTCGTCCAAAAACTTGAGGAAATCGTTAAAATGGTCCAGATGATTGAAGAAAAAGACCGTAATTAGTGGAATCGTTTCGAACAAGTTCGTTGGCCCTAAAAATCGACGGAAACGCCCGGAAATCGAAGTCAAAAGGGGCAAAAAGCTGGGGAAACTCCTTAAAATCTCGAAAAAGGGTTTCTCTCGGTCAACACCTCAGAAAATGTGTCAAAATGGGGTGCTTTGGGTTAGAAAAAACCGGGGAAAACGCCCGAAATGGAGAGGGAAAATGGGCTTTTTCGTTGAAACTACTTAAACCTAGAGAAAAACGACTTCTCTGGTCAAGACCAGAACCAGGGAAAACACCATAAACACCGCACGAAAGAAAACGAAAATTTTTTTGCCGAGAAAGCGAAAACACAGATATTCCGCAACAATTAGGTTCTTCAGCCCAGAAAGTGGGTACAGAGGGTCTGCCCATTGACATAGGGGTGTGCTCTATGCAAAAACGTAACGCTTGGAACTCTTTCCGATAGTCTAACCTGTCCTTTTAATTAAATTAAGTAGGAATTTCACAAGCCAATGGTTCCCTTCAAATGAAATTCCACATCGATAAGGATGTTTTGAGGATAATCATTGAATTAGTGAAATGCTGTTTTAGGTAGATTTTTTTGTTATAGCAATTTTTCTTTAAGATATGGACCTTATTTTCAATTTTTCCCTTTTCGATGCCGGCAAGAGCGAATTGTGATCCGTCTATAGGTAAATATCCTATTCAGCAAGAGAGGCTTTGAATAATATAACCATCTTGCGAGCGGTAGCGTGTAGTCTAGGCTTTCCCTTCGCCTATCCGATCCCTTTGACCGGTAATCAAAAGCGGACAAAGGCAATCTGGTGGATGGGCGAATTGGATTCCGCCCTGACGTGGTCAGTGGATTGCCTCTTCTCCGAACGCTCCCTTATTCTTTTGAGATGTGTTGAAAGTCGAAAAGGTTGGCAGAGGGCGAATTGGGTTATTTTTTTTTTTTCAGTTTCGGGCCAAGGCATTTCCAATGGCTTTATTCTTCCTTATGAGATTTACACATGTCCGTTTTTTCCCCACTCCATAATTTAAATAGAATACGATGTTTGGCTTTATCCATAAAACATTTCTACGAGTTCAACCGCAAGATTTTTGTTATTTCTATTTATTCAAGAATGATTTAGGCGCTCCGGGTACGAAGGGCGAACTCGACATTGGACAAATTTTTTAAACTTCCTTAACGAAGTTATTGTGATACCTCGACGTCGGGTTTTTGGGAAGGGTCCTCCAGTTTTTTTTCATTTTCAGATTCTAGACCTCTTGTGAATACACCCATATAATTTTTATGTTGAGTTCGCCATTTTTCCCCCTTTAAATACGTAAAAACCGAAACTTAAAATGCGAATATCTCGAAATACGTTTTGTCGGGTTCCCCTTCGTACCCGGGCGCCTCATTTGAAGAAAAGCTATGTTTCTATTGACATACTTTTTCTATTCTGTTCATGCGAAGAGTTTAGGACCACCAGGTATGCTGCCATATCGTAAAATTTAATGATACTAGGTTACTAAAAAGGGTGCTTCTGGAGAAGAATCGGCTAGATCAAGATCCTACCACCGAAGCGCTTCGATCGATTCACAACCGTTGAGTGAAAGAGCATCAGACTAAACATTTTTGAAAGATATTATGATATGATATTCCCAGACTTAAGAAAGGCAACAAATGTAATTCAATAATTGATAGTGGCAAGGGATAAAAGAGAATTTGTTTTCATAGTTACTCGTACAGTAGATGCTAGAGTAGGCTACAAAAAAGGTTTAATTAAACTCGTTTGGTGTAAGCGGAGAATTTTCAGCAATTTTTTAGTAAGATTAGCATAGGAAGTATCTTTTACTTGGAAATTATGAGTTTCGTGAAATTCCCTTGAGCGAAATGCCCTGTTATCAAGGGAGGTAGTATAGAGACGTAACCGTTTTCAAAGTAGCGGCTTTAAAGTCTGGGAGTGCATTATGCCTCATCCCTCGGGCGGGGACGTCTGAAAATTGGAATATGCATTGCAGATGGCGGAGCTTAAGTGACTGATTTGTATTCCTAGCCTCTTCTTCCTCGTTAGACCTCTTGGGTTGAAAAGGGGCGCTCCGGAAAGAGAAGGGCGGTTGACGTCGGAGTTGAAGGGAATGGGAAATTCAAGAGAAAATGCAAATTTTCCTTCAGCCCGCGCCGCGCTTCCACTCGCTCAGAAGCTCCCTTCTTCCTGCATTCCCTTACTAAAGTTTTTTATCCGTTTAAAACTCGAGTGAGCCCCCGGATGGTGGCTAATGCATGCAAATTGGTAAGAAAAGGCGGGGATGGTAATCGGTATGAGATGGAAAGACAAGATCTTTGTCCGATTAAACCAGTCTGTCGTAACACCGCCTCGCTGTCTTAATCCGTTTCTCTTATATTTCCCCCGCAAAGCAAAAACCCGTCAACGTTACTAGAACCTCTTGAAACTTCCATATGAAAATGCGTCCTCGATAAACGTTTAACATTTTATAATCGATCTCTTCTTTCCTCATTCCTAAAGGTCAAATTGAAGTGAATCAGTTCACCCCTTTTGAGAACCCAAAAAAAGTTAACCTCAATAATCACAAATCACAGATCAAAGAGGCCTTCTAAAATTGCAAATTGGGCGCCCTTTTTAGACTGATTGTGACTGATTATAATATCAGAAGGGTGGAAAACGATTGAAGGATTAAAGAGTAGTTGATATAAACGGCGAAGGGGTCTTCCTCTGGCGTAACTTAGAAAACCCTCCCTCGGGAAAGTCCATATTGATTCCGTGTCCTGTGAGACCGGTTAAAATTATTCAGTTGATCAATCCAATACGTCGAATCTCCGCGCTAGCCCTCGTGGGACGTTAAGAGGGGACTGACTAGGGGCGAAATTAGGGTTCTCTATAACAATGTAATTCGTCCTCTGTTAACAATAAACCTTTTTTTTGGGCTAAAAAAAAAGGATGAGACGGTATAACCTTTCAGTTACTTTACGCTATTTTGTAATCTTCATGCATCCGGATGTCACTTGAAA
>JACGAQ010001927.1:0-49287 GCA_014119065.1 Orius insidiosus
GTCATTTCTCTCAATGATAAGATGACTAACCTGATTTTTCTGAACATTTTAAACATTTCTCTGTCACACCAAAGTAAACTCACAATCAAGCCTACAGAGAAGTTGGAAGGAAAATATTAGTATTTTAATTTGCAAAAAAATTTACCTAAAACCATTTAACGGAAGAAGAAAGTTATAACGGGTATCTTACGACACGTTTCGGCTTAAAAAAGCCTCGTCAGGTGGAGAAACATTGAGCTTCAGAGCTTTTTGCGGCTAGCTTCCACGAAGTCGAGCTCACCTGACGAGGCTTTTTAAGCCGAAACGCGTCGTGAGATCGCAAAGTTAGTAGACAAGGCTAAAGTATAAAAATAGTTAAAAGTCAAGGGGAAAAAAAAACTACGATTACCCTAAATACCTTTTTGTTAGAAGGAACGCCATAATTACAAAAAAATCCAAATGTTTCGATTGCTCACCTGAAAAAGAAAAGTCAAAACATTAGAAGTTTGTAATGAATATAATTAAATTTCGTTACAATTACGCACCCGGCAAGGCCGTTCGAGATTGGATAATTCTCACTCTCGCCTTTAAAAACGACCTTAGCGTGGAATTTCCGGGCGAAAGAAATTCGATTTTTTTCTTTTGCAAAAAAGATGAAGAATTTTTTATTATAAACAAGTTTCCCTTTACATATCGGCTCCGGTGAGGTTGAGGACGTTTTTCACTTCCTCGGTAAGTGCACGATCCTAGGCGAGTTACGTCGGCTTCACCTAGGGTCATTCCAAATGGAGAGGGGCCAAATTATAAATCTTTAAATGGTCACGATCCCAAAACATTTGTCCAATTCGTAAAAGAGGCGTGGAACTACCGATATGAATTCCTGGAATAGGTATTTTATTTTATTTTATTTTATTTCATTTTTTACACAGTGTCTAATTTTTGATTTCTTTATTTCTTTTTCTTTTCTCTTTCTTTTGAAAGGCCGAGACTGACAGACGGATATAGTATAATATCCATGTCTTTATGCTTAAAAAAAAAATCATTTTTTTTTTGTTGTGTAAATAAGTGTAAATAAAAAAGCATTTTATTATTATTATTATTATTCCCTTTACATATTCATCAATTTCATTATTAGCTAAAATGCTATTAAACCAATTATCTCGTCGTGCAATCGATCATCCATCTAAATGGGGAAAGAAAAATAAATTTAAATTTTAAAAAAAGTCATTGATTAAAGAAAGTGAGTTTCGGGGCTTCCAAATTTAGTAGAGCGTGCAAAATATGAGGAGAAATTTTTTTTCCGTTTATGAACTTTGATATTCAGCGATAATCATTAAATGAAAGTTCAGTTTTATTAAGTATTCTACCTAAAAAATGTAAGAATAAAAAAATGACCTTATTGAAATGTCAAAAAGAATAGCCTTGTTGCTCAGAAAATTGGAAAAGTTGGAAGATGTAACTGAAGGTCGTAAGTTCAAATCCTAATGAAGGGCTTCTTTTTTTTTTCTGGATGTTACACTTTTATTTGAAAATTAATTTGATACATTTTTCTGACAAGATAGACGATTAAAAGGTGCAATTCGCTTACAAGCCTTCTTATTTTTATGCAAAAGGCCTTTAATTGGGCAAGGTTGTTTATCCCCTGACAGACCCTAATGGTAGAGTTCGATTTGAACCGACCATGATGCAACAAACCTGTTTTTCCATTATCCAGTAGCATTTATTTGTTAAAAACAATAGAAACTTATGACTAAATTTAAAAATGAAATAAAGAGAAAAAGAAACTGTATACAACATATCCAGTGTGTGGTCCCTTTTGCCTGAAAAATGTAATTGCGACACCATATTGTCAATAAATATTTTAATTTTTTTTCTTCTTCCTAAATAGCGTGTTTTTTAAATCGCATGTCATTGTTTCCATAAAATGAAGACTTTCTACTCGTTATATTCTTACGATTCATTTTCGGAAAAGATGATGAAGATGATGAAAGTCTGGACGTTTGAAAGTTTTTTAAATGACAGGATGATACTAATAAAAGTAAATTTATTTTCACAAGGGTTTATTATTTACAAAATTTGTGTTTTCCTCCCCTTCCCCACCGAAGTATTGAAGAAGGTTTTTCACGTTGGAATAATTTTTTTTTTCTTCAAATGACACTTTGAGTGACTTTCTAGACTAATAGTTTTCTCTAATAAGACTATAAAACTTAAAATACTTTCTTTTTAAGTTTCTAATGATATGAGTCCTGATTGTAAAATTACAGGTGGCCACCTTTTGTTGCTTTTGAAAAAAAAGAGGTTTTTAAAATCTTTGTCTCATTAATCAAGGAAATCCCAGCGGCTCTTGTAAAAGCCGTCTGTTACGTGCCGCCCTTAACCGCGCACATACAAATGAGACAATCTTGTTTTATAAAACGTTAAAAACAAAGTGTTCCCACCGAAAAAGAATAGATTCTACTTTAATCTAATTAAAGGTAAAAAAGGCCGAAGGATAAAGTACTCAACGGAACCTGCTTCTAAGTGAAATCCAAATGCTTTCTCTCATCTTTTGAATTTTTACAGTCTACTATCGTTTACCGGTTTTTAAATGAAAGAGTAATTTTATAAATAAGAAATCTTCTTGTACTTAAACCAGTTATTAACAGGTTCCGTTTTTTATGAGGTCTAGGTAGTAAAAAATTTAGAAAAACAAGACAAATCTCTTAAAAGTCCTTTCACCAAAAGCCCATAATGACCACTTCACATTCTAATTTTCGGGAGTACACCTTTCATTTCACCCTAAAGAAGTTGAACATAAAAAATTCGCATTTCGACATAAAAAATCTTTAATTTGCCATAATGCATTTCTCCGTAATGTAATTGAACTTAAAGCTCTCAAAATTTCAAAATTTTGAGCATAATGCATTCCCCATAAACGAATTTTTCAATAAATGCAAGTCGACATAAAATAAGTGCAGTCACCATAACGCTTCTCACCATAAAAGCC
The DNA here is from genome assembly GCA_014119065.1 of Orius insidiosus. Taxonomy (NCBI): domain Eukaryota; kingdom Metazoa; phylum Arthropoda; class Insecta; order Hemiptera; family Anthocoridae; genus Orius; species Orius insidiosus. Next base: position 2,966 of record JACGAQ010001927.1, read on the forward strand.
TATCTTTAAACTTGTCGTTTCGCCACAAAACTGTTTCTGTAATTTGGGCATAATTCATCTCACCATAAACTAAGGACAGCGAGAGAGAAAGCTACTTTCGCCGATTAAAATGCGATTATGTCGAAACGACAAAAACCATAAAACTTGACAATTCACCTTTAATGCAATTCAACATAAAGCATCTCACCATAAACTAGGAAAACCAAGCAGGCAGCCAATGGGATCAGCTTGTTTTATGACACAAGGGGGTTAATTTTTTCCTCTAGCGAGGATGTGCGAATTGCATTATGGTGAACAGTCATGTTTTAAGTTTTTTGTCGTTCGCCATAATCCGTTTTAAACGGCGAAAATAGGCTTTAGCTGTCCCTATTTTATGGTGAGATGTATTATCCCAAACGACAGAAACATTTTTATGGCGAAACGACAATTTCTTAAAAATGATAGTTTCCTTGCGTTATGTTGCAACTGCATTTAGACATAAAAAATTCTGTAATTCACCATAATGCGTTTTGGCATAATGCAATTGAACTTAAGGCTCTCAAAAGCTCAAAAATTTTCAACATTAAGCGTTTCGCCATAAACGACTTTTTCAATAAATGCAAGTCGACATAAAATAAGAGTTCAAGTTACCATAACGCTTCTCACCATAAAAGGTTCTTTAAACATGTTGTTTCGCCATAAAACTGTTTCTGTCGTTTGGGTCTCTCCATACATCTCACCATAAACTAGCGACAGCGAAAGAAAAAATTGTCCTAAGTTAAATTGAGCTAATTTTAGGTAGATTTCTTTTCTTCAAAAATCTACCTATTGTAATGCACCAAGTAGTCGCAGATTCAAAAAATTTTCTATACGTTTTTCGTTTCATACCTCCTGGACCCCAAAACCATCCTCAGTTGAAAAGTTTATATATATATATATATTAGCACGATAACTGGAGCAATTTTAATGTGAGGGTGACGATATCCGGTATTTAGAGCTTTTTTATCTCAATAGCTCGGACGAGTTCGTTAATGGCTGAAATCGGACCAGCGATTCACCTACTTTACTTAGGGCTTAAAAGACAAAATTGGCATTTCTATTGAAATCCTAGTCCTTTTGCAAAAAAAAAACTTTAAGACCTCTGCGAGGGCGTGTAAAAAATTAATTAAAGCAGGTTTGGACGAGCCAGGCGCAAAATATTGAACTAGCTAAACTTTAAAAAAAATTTGAATTTATACCGGGAAATTATTAAATATTTTATTAATAAAATTATCAGATGTTTTTCTAGGGGCTCAGTGGCGCAATTTTTATATCATCATTTTTATAACATAATTATATATTTTGTGTTTATACATTTTAATTTTAATCATGAAAAGAAATCTACCTTTTAGTCCCTGCTACCGCAGGGTCATTATTTTTTTTAAAGTTGATGTTCATAAAATTAAATAGGTGGCCGTCGTTAAAATAAAAGAAACACTCGAAATAATAAGTACTTGCATAAAATGGAAGCAATAAACAAGGCAAGACTTTCTTTTTTTAGCTCCTTAATTCATAATTCATGCTAACCCGCAACGCCGCCAAGAAAGGACGGTACAGCTTACTTTCTAGTTTCAGGGAATAGTTAGTATTTTAAGTTAGTAAATTTTAAGTAAGTAGGGAATAGTTAGTATTTTGCCCGATTAGCAGTGTCGCAGATTTTCAACACCCTTCCTATTTTACTGAGGGATGTCAACTGAGGATATTCGGGGGTTTCCCAGGAATTTTCCCCGATTTTTACAAGTTTCACTCAGTTTTTGGGCAGTTTTCTTCGGTTTGAGCATTTTTATTTGGTTGCTTGCCATCATTTTTTACCGGGATTTCTACAGTTTTAGCCTAAAAACCGAAGTTTTCTTTGATTTTTTGAGATACGACCTTTTTCCGGAAGTTTCTCTCAATTTTTCAGCCGTATAACTACTTTTAGGAAGTTAGTATTTTCTACCTTTCTAGTTTTTTTGGAGCAAAAAAATCGTTTATTCTATCAAAAGGTTTTTATGAAATTGAAGCAACGTGACTCAGAAGGTGAAAAAATGTTTATTCCATAAGGAAAAACGTGTTAACACATACAGTGTCATCAATAGATTCGTCACAGTCCATAGTTGACTTTCGCTGAAACGTTCAAAAGGGTGAAAATTTCGTTTTTCTAGTCGTACAATAAAAAAATTTCGAAGATCTTTTCTTATTTTTTTCAAACAAGACGTGTTTCTCGGATCAGAAAAAACGAAAATCACGTCCGACCTCCCGCAGTTTTACAGGTCAAATGCTTTTTTGGAGACTAAAAAAATTGACCTTTTTATATTTTAAATATTTAGATATAGAGTTTCTTTTTTCAGTAAATCACAATGGACCATGATATTTTAGGCGTGCCTGGGGGAAGGTTGCGATAAATCTCGTACTGACCACGAACACCTGTTTTTAAGCGAAAGCCTAAAGACGTCGAAAATTTTGTATTTTATGAAGATAGCATCTACGCCTAGAGGCAGCGATTACTTTCTGATGATTCTTTTTTAAAAAAAACTTTCTATCGTTAGGTAAATCTGATCACTTACTCTAACGAGGGAGGAAATTTTGACATCCTTTCGTGAAAGATCTTCACCTTTGTTGGCGTGAAGAAGAGAACAGGAAGAAGGTTACAGGTGCCGACTGAAAATAGGGAACCATTTATCACTTTCTAAGACCGCCATCACGTTTTACCCCGGATTGATTTATAAGATCTTCCCAAATGCTCTTTTGCTAAATGTAAAACCGCAAAAAGGATTCTCCCAGATCATAAACCCTTAAAAGGACACCCTCAGTAAAAGCGATAAATTACAAAACGTCCTTTATGTCAAATTAATAAAATTACTGTTTAGCAAACAATAGGGCGAAGTATCTTTAACGGTCTTGACAATGTCACCCACGTTTATTGGCTTTTTAGCTAAATTCCACGTTTGGTCAGAAGATACGCTTGAATCATCGTGTCTTCCGTTAAGGACGTTGCTGATTTTAAGTGGGTAGAATGCAAATTTTGACGAATCATTATACCTTCGGCTTCTTTTGATTAATCCCCTTACAAGTAGGTAGCAAGTTTTGAAATTGTTTTTGCAATCTCATGATCAGCATCCATTATTGCAGAAAGTAAGAATTAGATAATTAATAGTTCAAACAGTATAAGATCTATTTTTCATTGGTATTTCTGTGTCATGAAGGCTACATACCCAATTCGTAAAACCGTATGAGAAAAAGGAGGTTTTGATGGCAGAAAGAGTGTATAGTGTCGACATAATGCGACCATAAAATAGCAGATATCGCGAATTACCGCTCACCATAAAAAATCTGCAACTCGACATAAAGAAATAGTCGACAACGTTCACCATAATGCAATTGAACATAATACATCTCATCATAAAGAAGAGATTTAACACTTGTCGTTTCGACATAAAAATGTTTCTGTCGTTTGGGTATAACATCTTACCATAAACTAGGGACAGAAAAAAAAACCAAGCCTATTTTTGCCGTTTAAAACGCGATTATGGCGAAACGACAAAAACCTTAAAACTTAACAGTTCACCATAATGAAATTCGCACATCCTCGCTAGAGGAAAAAATTAACCACCTTGTGTCATAAAACGAGCTGATCCCATTGGCTGCCTGCTTGCTTTTCCTAGTTTATGGTGAGATGCTTTATGCTTAATTGCATTATGGTGAGCTGTCAAGTTTTAAGGTTTTTTCGTTTCGCCATAATAGCGTTTTAGACGGCGAAAGTGGGCTTGATCTTTCGCTGTCCCTAGTTTATGGTGAGATGTATTATGCCCAAATTACAGAAACAGTTTTATGGCGAAACGACAAGTATAAAGAGAGGCTTTTATGGAGACAAGCGTTATGGTGACTTGAACATATTTTATGTCGTCTTGCATTTATTGAAAAAAGTCGCTTATGGCGAAACGCTTTATGTTGAAATGCATTATGCTAAAAAATTTTGAACTTTAGAGTGGTTCATGTTGAATTTCATTATGCCGATTATGGTGAACCACAGATTTTTTATGTCGAAATGCAGATTTTTTATGTTTAAATGCTTTAAAAGTTGAAAAGTGTTCCCTCCCACACAACAAACTAAGAAAAACGCCGAAAAAACGCGGTGAAAACGGTGTTTATTGATCGACAAGTGATAAAAAACGAACACAAAGGGTTCTTCTCGGTAGATGGATGGTAAAAAACCACTGAACCCCAAAAATCTTTTCTTGGACGGTGAAAAACGAACAAAAATCTGGAAATTTTCGGGCCTCGGGCAACAAACGATGGGGTTTTCTCGGGGGAAAAAATGCAGAAAACACCTAATCCCTAAGATCTCTTATCTCTCATCTTTTACCGCTGTTCGTGGAAGCCAATCTGTTTGTATCAGGATGTTGGGGGTGAGGGACAAATGTCTCGCACAATTTTTGGTCAAAACAGGTAGTTCAAACCAAAATTTTGGCTTAGAACCTATCAGGAGATCACACTTGGTGAAGTGGGGGATAAAAAAATTTTTTGCGACGCGTCTACAAGCAGATGAAAGTAACCGTTATACATGTTTAGTAGTGCATCACTTATTACACGGAGTGAAGAAACAATCTTCGTTATTATGCGGCGTGAAACATGCATACGTCCTTCAGACATCATGTTTTTATTCACAACTTTTCCTCTCCATAATGGAAAGTTTGTTTATGAACTAGGTAGAATATTATAAATAACAATTTTATTTTAAAACTGAGGTCAAAATAAAAGGTTAAATTTGTCATTTTAGAAAATTAGATTATTAAGATTTTCTTAAAAATCGATTATTTGAAGAATCTTAAATTAAAACCTCACGATCGAGTTTCTCAATAAATCGTGTAAACTTTCAATGGATGTCCTGCTTGATAAAAAAGGAACCTTTTACACGACCATGGTTGAATATTTTAAAGGTTATCTTTTTATAAAGAAAAAAAAATTTTACATTCGGAAACTATTTCGTAAATCGGGCTGGAAAGGTTTTTTAAAAAAGGATAAACGAATGTCAAAACGGCAGATGTTAAATCGCAGCCTTCATGCATTCTTATGCTAATGTCATGGTAATGATAAGACCTACTTTACCGTCTTCATGGATTTTTATTAATAAAAAATATATTTCATAATACGGAATTGACAATATATAGGCCAAATTCACATCGGAGATAAAGTGAAAGTGAAGATGTAACGGATTCACTCTTGCCCTTCCGACGTCCTTGGCAACTACGTCATCATTTACAGTTCTTTATAAACAATATTTTTTCCTAAGTTAAATTGGACCTTTTTACAGTATTATCGTAGAATCTGGTCCAATTGCCGAACCGAGAACTTGATGCTTACGGGTTTAGTAAGATCCGTTGCTTCATCCGCTGTTTCCAGAAACTAGAACCAATTACGGAGTTACGAACGTGCGAGGAATTCGTTGCGTAGTTCGAAATCTGATCAATCGTAATTTTAATGCTTAGTTTAGGGTTTTTTTACATCTAGGTCAAAAAGATCAGTAAAAGTTAGAAGTTCCCAACGAAAACTTCCTTAGAGAGAATTTAAAATGTAGGGGGGGGGGGGGGGGAAATAAAGTAGGGGGAGGTATGAGGGAGGGAAGTATAAACGAGGGGAAGTATGTATATAGGAGGGGGAAGTATTAAAGAGGGGAGGTGTAAAGGAGGGGGAAGTATAAAGGAAAGGGAACTTTGTTTTTTAATTTTCCGGGTGTTTTTTTTTTCGAAAAATTGTTTGAAGAAATGTTGTTTTTTTTTTCAAATTTTCCACCTTTTTTTTTTTTAATTTTCCGAGTTTTTCTTTTCTATGAAAATTTCCGAACTTTTTTATTTGCGCGTTTTTTCCAAAAAATTTCAAAGTTTTTTTGTTTCGAAAATTTTTTTAAGTATCAAGGTATAAATAATGGGATTTTTGCCCAAGAGAGTCCCTCTCGTAAGGCGTGGAAGTGTGAAATTTCTCCCTACAAAAATGATAATTAATGGGAAAAAAATGATAATTTTTTTACACCAAAAATTCGTAAAAAATATAAGGAGTAATTAATGAAAATTTGAAGAAAATTGGACCAAAGGTTCTGCCGCAGCGAATTTTTTAAAATTTCAAACAGACATATCTCTGCCATTTTTACGAAATTCAAAAATCCCCCTGGTTAGTTTCTTGTTCACCGACTAAAAAAAATTTGGGAAAAATCGGTTGAAAATTGTGGCTGTCAAGTTTTCCTGAAAAAAATGTTACGGACGGCCGGCCGGCACCACATACAAAGTTATATCGGTATGGATCCATATCGATTTGACCCTCCCAAAAACCCGGAGGGTATCACAATAGCTTCTTTAATGAGGTTAAATAGTTATTGAAAAACAATGAGGTTTCTCTGGATAAACTTTCCACACGACGATCCGTTCTGTTTATTTTAATGAATTGTAAGCACGCTAAGTGCGCCAATACTTTTTTTTTTCACTAAAGTGGGCGAAAACGAAAATTGTAAAAGCTTCGGTCCGAGTGAAGAAAGGCGTTTCCGCGTGGCGAATTTTCAAGGATTCCTCGAAAGTTACGATTTCGTCTGACTCTGATTTTTTCAAAATTAGATATGGATTTTTAGACCAAGGACGGAAGAATTGAATTTTAAATTTGATGATGTCAATATGAAGACTTTTAACTTCCTAACTTTTTAGGGAGAAAAAAAGTTTCCCGGAAAAACAGCGAATTACTCCCCCAAGAAAATCCCAAAATAGCGAAAATGAGCTTGTGTAAAAGATTTTCTGCCTTTGCTGAACAAAAGATATCTCCTGGGTCCCCTGGGCGACATTTTAAAAACTTGACAAAATCAGACGAGCGGATCTGATACTTTGTAGCACGACTTTTTCTCTAAACAAGACATAAAATTGCGTAAACGTAGAGATCGAAGAATTAACTTACTTTCTACGCGTGTTTATCACGTTTTGCCCTTTCATCTTATTAGCATAGCTAACATTGAAAATTAGAAAGGATTAAACACCGGTATTCTAAGTATTCACGGCCTCGACGATCCTAACTACGGTTATTAATCATCCAGCATCTTAAAATAATCGTAATAGACGACATTTTCAAGGGGAAAAGGCTGTGACTCTTTTAGGCACTGCCACAGTTTTTATGCCATTATGCCATAGAGAATACCGCCCCGTAGATTTCTATATCTTATGTACCTAAAGGTAATTTTATTCAAAATAGTTTTAACATCAACGATGAGGTCGAGAGTTTAAAACCTTTATCTTACACAACTGTTTCCATGATTTGTGTTAGATAACATTTTTTGTGAAGTACCAGTGAAAGGTGGGCGTGTACGCGTATTTTTCGAGGAGAATAAGAGAAAAATCGTGAAGTAAACGAAGTCACCTTTTGGTCCATAAAGAAGGTGTTCTAACAATCGTAAATTGACCTTTTTGAACGGTGAAAATTGAGAAAAAAATTATTTTTCAATAAAAGATGAAAAAAATGATGTTTTTTTAAAGTTTACCTAGAGGTTAAAAAAGGTCACGAGAGTCCGCGATTTGCAAATTGTTTATTGAGAAATGTTTACTTAGAGTTACAAAGTATGATACCGCGATAGAAAAATTAAACTTTTTTTTAACACCTTCTTCCGTCTGCAATTTGCATCTTTAACTTTTTTTGACCTTTTACGAAGTTTGAAAAAAAAAAGTTTAAAATGGAAAAGTTTATGGAAGATGAGTTATTGTGGTTCTTTCTGTCAAGGCAAAAGGTCGAAGGTTCAAAACCGATGGACACTTTCGGGTTTTATTTAATTTGGAGGAAAGATAAGGGCGAAAATGCCCAAAACTTCAGTAAAAAAAAGAAGTTTTCGCGGGGAAAAAATGTAAATCCTATCTTCTGTTATCTTCTGTACAAAGAACCATTTTTCCGAGGTTTTCGTTCGATTTTCTCCTATTTTTGGGAGTATTACGGCCGAAAAACTGAGGGAAAATAACTGAAATCTGATTATAATAATCTTCTGTACAAAAAACAACCATTTTTCCGAGGTTTTCTTTCAATTTTCCCCCATTTTTGGGAGTGATATTTTGCGACCACAGCCATCTCAATCGTCTGAAATGGAAAATTTTCTAGTTAAAATTTGAGGGTATTTTGCGCCCACAGCCTTCTTAATCGTATAAATTGATTGTTTTCAGCTCTAGGTTCGTGATATTTTACGTCCACGGCCTTCTTAATCGATTGAAATGGCCATTTCTAGGTAAACGTCGACCGTTTTTGCGCCTTCTGAATCGAATAAATCGACTGATTTCTGATGTAGGTTCGTGATATTTTGCGCCCACAGCCGTCTTAATCGTATAAATTGACTGTTTTCAGCTCTAGATTCGCGATATTTTACGTCCACGGCCTTCTTAATCCTTTAAAATGACCATTTTTAGTAACAGTTTGACGGTATTTTGCGTTCTCTGCCTTCTTAATCGTTTAAAATACGGCCAAAAAACTGAGGAAAAATAACTGAAATCTGATTATAAAAATCTTCTCTACAAAGAACAACCATTTTTCCGAGGGTTTCGTTCGATTTTCTCCCATTTTTGGGAGTTTTTTCGGCCGGAAAGCTAAGGAAAAATAACTGAAATGTGACTATAAAAATCTTCTGTAAAATAAAAACCATTTTATCAATTTTTGCTCGATTTCCTCTATTTCTTGACCACTGATCCCTTTTTTTGTTAAGGTTTTCAAAGATACTTTAGCCCAAAAAACCCCAAGTAGGGTCAAAATGTGGGTTTGAACGTAAAAAACTACGAAGCGAATCCTCAGTTACATCACGACAAGAATCAAATGATAGGTCCCATTCGACGAAAAAAAACATCCACCTCCTTAAAAGGGCATAGGCGTCCTTGCATGCTCAGCCACAGTACCCTACATAAAAAAAATTTCACCCATCATCAGACTTCTTTCAATCACAACATTTTACTCGTTACATAACTCGAATTTGAATTTATAAAAACGAAAGATTTTTTTTAAAAAGGTTACGATTACAATAGAATAGGTGACAATATATAAAAATGGATCTGCATATTTTGAAAATTGCCCAAACGAAGAACGTGATGTTACCTAAGTCCTTTTGTCGGACATATTGTTCGAGATACAAAAAAAATTGTGTAAAGTATTTTTTTTTAGAGGTTAACATGGTTTTTAAACAAATCATGATAGGACGATTAAACAGAGAAATTAACTTGTCGGACAAAGGAGAAGAATGTCCGATGAAAATGATCTCGTATTGTGAGAGAGAAATGAATGATCTTTTCTTCCTATGTAATTAGCAGTCCTGTCCCTTAGGGCTTCGGGGTCAGTCAACGTTCAATGACCACAAGATGATTCGGCAACCGTTCCGAACATCATTCTTGACAGAAACAATAGCCTTTCACGTTCGTGAAATCCCGAAGATCGTTAGATTTGAAGAATTCCATCGTTTCGCCCTTTAACAAAATGGAGAAACATCGTTTTTTTTACTTAATAACCGATGCATTATGAAAGTTGTCGGCCCTGAGTAGTCTTGAAACTCGTTTTATAAAAATTCTAGATTGGTTCCTATTTTCATTAGTGAAGATGACTAAAATAAGAAACAAGGACGAATTATTCACTCTCCGTTAAGTGATGCAAAAAAGATGACCATTTATATTCTTCCTCAATTGATCCCCTTTTGATGTTTTATTTTTCATTAAAAATTTCAACATGGAGGCCAACATGATAATTCCATGATGAGTGAGGAAACATTTTTTAAAATTAGGGATTGCTATGAAATATATGAAAAGTGATTTTTATGGTCTATAAATCATTTTTCGTAATTTTTTATACAAAAATTCGATTCGTTTCTGAGGAATGCCTGAAGACGCGTGAGTCTTCCATGGGACTCGGGGGAGTTTCGAAATCGAAACGCGACGTCGTGAGTATAAACGACTTTTAAAATAAAGCCTGACAAGTTCAAACGCGCGTGGGCCTTTTTGAACTATGAGTCGAAAAGAGAATAGAAAAGTTATGAAAAAAGGGGGTCCTGCGGAGAAGACAATGCTTCGGTCTCCCGGACACTTTCCACAGACCAAATGCCAAGGATAGAACTCTGCGAACTTTACCTATCACGAATCGTCGTGATGATTCTTCTTTAATTGATTCCAACGAAATATTTTCTGTTCTGTCAAAAAACATCTTTAAAGTTACAAGTGCCGTTTTACAGATGCAATCGACATGGCAGAAAAAGGGAAAATGCAGATTCTGCATATTTTTAATACCTGTTTGAGGATTGGTTTCTGACGACATTTTAGCGATCTTTACTGTCTGTGGTGCCGGCTGTCCGTAAAATCTTTCTGCAAACCTGAGGATGGAACCCCAGACCTCCTAGATCACTTCATACAGACTAGGGGATTTAGCGATCTTTACTGACCGGTCGTGTGTGGTGCCGGCTGACCGTAAAATCTTTCTGTAAACCTGAGGATGGAACCCCAGACCTCCAAGATCACTTCATACAGACTAGGGATTTAGCGGTCTTTACTGACCATAAGGTCGTCTGTGGTGACAGCTGTCCGTAAAATCTTTCTGCAAACCTGACGATGGAACCCCGGACCTCCTAAATCACTAGGAGATCGAAGTTATAATGTACGTTGTAGGATATTTTTCGATTTCTCTACCCCTAAATAGCACTCGAAAATAGAAATCACAAATACAAATAGCTCATTAGTAATTACGGACGCCGAATTTTCTCCAAAAGGGACGTCCGGTTTCAACAGGTCTCGCTCGAACGCCTTTTTCTATTCCGACGAAATCGGCCCACTTTCCGATAAAAAGGATCCCCAAAATTCTTTTGCTTTACGTAAAGCATCAAAACCCATCGGCGTTAACAGGATAATTAATCAAGTAATCAAATTTTGATTGCGCAACCTAGCAGATCGTCGGAGCGTAGGCGGCCTTTAGAACGGAAAAACTCACACATAATTTCAATTATCTAAGAGGAAATCACTTTTACCAACAGAATAAAAAATGGAGATTTCAACTAATTGACACAGTTCAACACTTGCCAATTTTTATCAGAAGCCGTAAAACCAGTTTTGCTCACCTGTTATTACTTCACCTGTCTTTCACCCGAAGGAAATGCAATGTCTTAAAATAGACGAATACTGCCTTTTTTACAGGGGTCATAACCGCATAGAAAGCCGTCTGGCAAGTGTTATTTCAAATTTTTGCTTTCACGGAATTGCTTCAACACAAAGTCGCAGTTTCAAAAGTTTAGCGATTTTTTTTCGCGTCTTCAACGTCCCTAGAGTGTAAAATTCCGTTTCCCGCCCGGTCTTGTTTGCTTTGTGTGTAAATTTAAAATTGTGTAAGTAAAATAGTTCATTAGACTTTAAGGCGTAATCTCATTATGCGACATATTTTTAAATGTTACCCAACATCTCATAAATATCCATATTTAAAATCTTCATAAAAGGACGATCCTCGATGGAAAAAATATTTTATTTTTTAAAATTTATTAAAGGAATATTAAATATCGGTAAAAAAACCCGTTCGCATTGTCGCAACAGGTGCCCTGGAAACAAGATTTCCTTGGATCCTCGCCCCTCGAGATTAACATAAATACTTGGACTATTTCGTACGATGGAAATCCTACACAAAAACACCGGAAAAACGGTTGTTTTTATGTAAATTACGAGTCTTTGAATAAATAATGGGATTAAAACAGTTAAAAGAAAAAAACTTCACTGCCGCATTTTTCTTCCGATTTTCTCCAAATCTTTCCATAAGCTATTCCTCTCGATTTTGAAAATTAAAAGGTTGCGTATCGTAGAAAGTAATCGTGTTCCCCTGGGGGTGTTCCGAAAATGGCAAAATTAACGTTCATCACGTACAATCACATTAGCGTAATTTTGTAAACAGTTTTAAGGCCTTTAGGTAAAGTGAAAAATATGCAATTGTTGCAAACTCTCTATTGAGACGTCACAACAATCTTGATAAGGGGATTCTTATCTATTTTCTCATTGTAATCGCTCTAGGCCTTAACAATTAAAACATCGGCGATATGTACAGAAAGGGCCCCGTGCGAAAAAAATATCAAGGTGATGAATTCGTTGCCGAAATATTTTTCATGATTTTAAAAAGATAACGTTTAAAAAGTACTAGTTTGAAGAGCTTCCAACGAAAACTTAAAGAGAAGTAAAAATATAGGAGGGGGAAGTATGAAGGAGGGAAAGTATAACAGAGGGGGAAGTATAAAGGATGGGAGGTATAACGGAGGGGGAAGTTTTTTGTTCTAAATCTAAGTTTTTTTTTTTTTTTTTTTTTTTTTTTCAAAAAATTTTCTAATTTTTTTCTTTTTGTTCAAAAAATTTTCCGAGTTTTTTTAAATTTGTCTAAGTTTTCTTTTTCAAGTATCAAGGTAGAAATAATGGAATTTTTGCCCAAGTGAGGTCCCTCTCGTGACGGGTGGACGTATGAAATTTCTCCCTACTAAAATGATAATTAATGTAGAAAATTGATCATTTTTTTACACCAAAAATTTTTAAAAAATATAAGGAGTATTTGGTGAAAATTTGGTGAAAATCGGAACAACAGTTTGGCCACAGCGCAGTTTTTAAAATTTCAAACGTGCATATCTACGCTATTTTTTCGAAATTCAAAAATCGGAGACGAAAATATCTCGCTCAACTATTCAGGAGGGTTGTGTGAAAATTTGGTGAAAATCGGCTGGAAACTGTGGCCGTTACATGTGTGAAAAAAATGCTACTGACGGCCGGCCGGCACCACAGACAAAGTTGAGATCGGTAAAGATCAATATTCGATTTGACCCTCCGCGGTCTAGAAGACCCTTCGCCAAAAACCCGAAATGGAGGGTATCACAATAACTTCTTTAAGGAACTTAGTATCCTTCCAAACAATCCAGGGATCGAACCCTCTCCTCTCAGCCACAAAAATCGGTTTTTCACCGTTCGGGGCTTTTTCTCGATTTTTTTGCCCAAAAAACCCTCTTTTTAGACAGATTATAAGCAAATTTTTTCATTTTTCCACCCTAATTTTCAATTTAAAATCTGTTTACTAGATTCCATCATTTTAAAAACAAAAACAAATTTTATTTTTAACACTTTTTCCTTTCTAAACAGTTAATTAAAAGTGATGCATCCCTTTTAAGTCTATTTCCTGAACGTATAATGTCAAAGGTGTAGAAAAAATTATTCAAGGCTCTTCAATCAAAGAAAATCATAGGTTAAAAATTAAAAGGCTTTTAATAGATCATTAGCGACCGTTTAAGTTCAACGGCATCCTTGGGGCGGAAGAATCATACCGATTACGCAATTATAACTAAATCATTAAAAAAAATCTTCCAATTTTTTTAAAGAAAGGAGGAAATCACGTCCCATCAAAAATTGGAGCAATAATAGTCGGTTATCTAAAATGCAATTGATTTTTTGAAAGTGATTTCCTTATTTTAAAGTCTACATGCGGTTTTAAATTAAACCATTTCATCGGTAAAACCACAAAGGTAATTCATAATATAAAGTCATACAAGGACGATCAGGATACTCCGAGGACCATAAATGATGTCAAATTAGTAAGCCTTGAAAGCGACAAAATTGATCAAAATGACCAGGAAACGTCGAAAATTCTGAAGCTCCATAAAAATAACGACGAATTTTTATGTCGTTATTTCTTGACCTTGTCTGGACTCATCAACGGGAAAATTAAATACCTTTTGTTCAAGGCAATCGGATTAATAACTTTTAATTAATTATCGACCTATGAACTTCAGCATTCCTTAGTAATTATAAAAAACCGTCGCAATATCCCGCCTACATTTTTTTTTACGGTGTTTTTTTGCATAATCAATATTGAGTAAAGACTTATCGATTTGGTTGAATTGAGATCTGTTACGCCCCTTGTTTTAATAAGATTTTGTAATAGATTGACCAGCCCTTTTTTTCGTTTTTTTCGGTCTAGACAATAGTTATGTAAATGAGGTGCTTTATGAATCGATTCACGAATTTAACACTTTCATCTCGGTTTTTCCCATCCTAGGTTTCCACGGTCATGTGGTTCTGATTACTTTCGAAAAGGCTTAACAATGTAGACCGCCGGTAAATAGATATACAGAGAATCTCTTATATAACGCGTTAAGTAGGGAAATGTTTCCTCACACTAGTCGTGACAATTAGACTACCGATTTGTACAAATAGGTCGATGACAAATGTTTTCGAATCTCCGCGTTTCCTCAATCTCCGACGATTTGCGGTCTTTTAAAAAATGGCCTTTGTAAATAGCGGAATTTCGATAGAGTTGGCAACACTTATGACAGGCAAATTAAATTGCAGAAAGTTAAAACTTGGCACCTTTTCAATTTTACCTCACAGATAATTTGATCCGTTATAAGGTGTCAGTTTTTTCCAATTATCTCAAAAAATATGGCTCCAATCGAAAATATTGTAAAATAAAAATTGTAGATAAACGAATTTTCTACAAAAATGTCTTTATATGTTTTTCACGTAGGACCAATGGTTTAGACCCTGCGAGGCTGGGGGGAAAAAATTCGGTAGTAGGAAGAAATTAAGGATGTTCGCCCCCTTTCCAAGTCGCTTAGTTGGGGGAAGGGTTTTTTTAACTTCCTTAAAGAAGTTATTGTGATACCCTCGACGTCGGGTTTTTGGGGAAGGGTCTTCCAGAACCCGGAGGGTCAAATCTTTACTGATCTCAACTTAGTCTGTAGAGCCGGCCGGCAGTCCGTAGCATTTTTTCCGGAACACTTTACGGCCACAATTTTAACCAGATTTTCACCAAATTTTCTTTAGCCAGTGAAGAAGAATGTAACGAGGGCGATTTTTGAATTTCGAAAAAATGGCGGAGATATGTCTGTTTTGAAATTTTAAAAACTTCGCTGGCTTGATGGTCCGAATTGTTGGTCCGATTTTTACCAAATTTTCAACAATTACTCCTTACATTTTTTAAGAATTTTTGGTGCAAAAAAATTGCTACTTTTTAATTTATCTTTTTTTTAGTAGGGATAAATTTCTTACTTCTACCCATTTCGAGAGGCACATCCGTAGGCCAAAGAGCCCTTTATTTCTACCTTGACACTTAGAAAAAAATTTCGAAAAAAAGAACTTAAAACGCAAATTTAAAAAAGAAAACCCAGAAAATTTTTCGAAAAAAAAAAAAGATTCCCTTATCCTTCCCCTCCTTTATACTTTCGCTCCCTTATACTTCCCCCTCCGTTATGCTTTCCCTGACTTATACTTAACCCTCCGTTTTACGTGCCCTACGTTATACTTCCCCCTCCTATATTGGTACTTCTCTTCAAGGAAGTTTTCGTTGGAAGCTCTTCAAACAAGTACCTACTTTTTCTTCGTCAATTGAAAAAAAAACCTTTCAAAATCTAAGATAAAAATTTTTGGCAATAATTAAGGCTGGATCGAAATTTCGTAATAAAAAAATGTTTTTGAAACGAAAAAAATCATTGATTTGATCAAAACAAGCAAAAGAAAATGAGCGTAGGAACATTTAATTTGATCCTTCATTTTATTATCAACTCGGTAACTAGGGCAATAAAGCCAACGCTGAATTATAGTTTACTTCATGAAGTTTGAAATCTTACGGATATTATTTTTTAATACAAAAACCGGTCCAGATTAAGAAAGAGAAGGAGATCGACTCCGTGAATAACCCGTTCGCATTGACACCGACGCGGGAATTCAAATTTGTCCATTAATACAAAATTAAAAGTTATAAGACCTTTTCCCACCCTAATAAAAAAAAACTTAAGTAAACTGTCAACCATAAAGGTAAAAACTATGTAGTTTAACATTGATAAATTATAGGAAATTTTTTTCCTGGACGTAATTTGTTCGTTTTGTCAAAACATATTTTTAAGTAGTAGGATTACCATTTTTCAATCCTAGAAAAGATATAAAAAAAATTGAAAGATGATAGTGTGGGTTAATTTTTTAAGGTTGACCATAATATTATGATAAATAATTTTTTTTACCTTCGGTCCCGGGTCCTTTTATTAGTCCCTCCTTTGATGGTTCTGTATAAAGACATCATTTTGAAAAAATTTTCTTTATTTTCACTTTTCTTGGCCCAAAAAAAAACACTGAGGTGATAATTTAATGAAAAAAAAATTGAAAAAAAAAAACTGAGTTCACACAACACTAAAAACGGTCCGACACTCCATAAGGGCTCAAAGAAATTAAGAAATAAATAAAAACTAACGGCAACGGAAGTAACTCAAGAGTCGGCCACAGAAGGACTGACAAGGGAGTTATTCTTCGGGCCGAACCCCCACGCGACCCCTCCTCCCTTCCGCGCCTTTATCCACCTTCTTCGGGCCACTTTCATCCACTCTTCCTTTCACGAGATCGTTTTTCTTTAAAGATCGCCTTACTCGATTGTGTTTACTTAAAATCAAAATTCGCCCAAATTAACAATTTTTACAAGGCTTTTTTTTTTCAAACAAATAAGGGCAATTTAACATGAGCTTATCCCTACAAACAAGGTAGAAAAAAGTCAGTCATTGCTCAGCCAGGTCTTACGGATTGGGTGTGAATAGCTTAATTTTTTTAGCCAGTGCCGTTGAAAAAAATAACGAGTTTTTTTCTTTCTTCTTTTTTTAATTTGCGCCTTTCCGAGGTTTTTTTTTTTTCGATAAATCAACAAGTATCAAGGTAGAAATAATGGGATTTTTGCCCAAGACAGGTCCCTCTCCTAAGGCGTGGAAGAATGAAATTTCTACCTACTAAAATGATTATTAATGTTTACGAATGATAACTTTTTTTTACCAAAAATTCTAAAAAATATAAGGAGTAATGGTGAAAATTAGGTGAAAATCGGACGGACGGTTCGGCAGCAGCGAATTTTTTAAAATTTCAAACAGACATATCTCCGCCATTTTTTTCGAAATTCAGAAATCGCCCTCATTAGTTTCTTGTTCGCCGACTAAAGAAAATTTGGTGAAAATCCGGTTAAAATCGGTTGAAAATTGTGGCCGTCAAGTTTTCCGGAAAAAATGCTACGGACGGCAGGCCGGCACCACAGAAAAAGTTGAGATCGGTATAGATCCATATTCAGATTGACCCACCGGCGCTGGAAGACACTTTCACAAAAACCCGAGGTGGAGGGTATTACAATAACTTCTTTAATTAAGATAAAAGTAGTATTTAATGAAAATTTGATGAAAATCGGACCAACGCAACGGTTCAAATTTCAAAGAAACATACATATTAGTTCCGCCATTTTTTTAAATTCAAAAATCGCTCATGAAAATGTCTTGTTGAACTCTTCAGGAAGATGTTGTAAAAATTTGGTTAAAATCGGGTGAAAATTGTGGCTGTAAACTGTTCTGGAAAAAATGCTCCTTCCGGAACCACTAAGTTGAAATTGATACAGATCTGGAAGACCCTTCCCCCAAAACGATGGTAAAACAATAGCTTTGTTCCAACCGCAGTTTGAAGCAGGTTTGAAACTTCTGGAGCATGCGCAGAAGAATTTGCACGTCTAATTTGACGTCAGGTGGCTTTAGATTGGATAGGCGATTTGATCGACGTCAAATTCGACGTGAATCCTTCTGCGCATGCTCCAGACGTTTCAAACCAGTTTCAAACTGTGGTTGGAATATATTACCATCGTTTTGGGGAAGGGTCTTCCAGACCGATCTATGTCAATTTCAACTTAAAAACTGCTGTTGGAACAAAGCTAATATTAGCCATGGAGGTCTGCACAGTAACTTGTCCTTGAGAAACTTAAATTTATGCAAATCGTTTGATAGTGGTTTTGTAAACAGTTTTAACAAAAGATTATCCTAAGGTGGCTTATTTTGTTTGAAAATTTGCCAAGAATTTAAAAACTTTCACGCCCAAATTTTGTTTGAGTTTCAAGGATTTTTATGTTTCAATTTAAAATTTTAATGTTTGACTCATCTAAACTTTCTCCGTGATGAAACTGAGGAAGAATTTTATAAATTATAATTGAGCCAAGGTCCGATCTTGACCGAGATTCCGAGTATATTTTTAGGAAGAAAAAAGGTTTAGTGTGACAGAATAATGTTACAGTATAGGAATCCGGTCGTTGCACAATCGGAGACTATCTTCCCCGTGTCCGGCTAAAATTTTTTTTAAACATGTAACCTTAGGAGTGGATTGTGAAATTCGGTTTCTTCTTTATCCTAAAACAGTTTTTATTAGGTTAACCCAAGCCTTCTTATCTTGACGTTTTAAAATCAATAATAAAAAAAACACCTAAATTCCATCATCTAAAAAAAAATGGAGCACGAAAAGGCGCTTGTGCCTTCTCCCATCTAGTCATAAAGGATTATCAGATAAAGAAAAATAATTTGAGCAATTTCATCATTTTAAAATAAGTAAAAAAATGTGGAAAGTTTGGTGGCAAGCTTTTTTATTTTAAAAAATCGATTACGTAAACTTTCACAAATAGGAAGAATGATTCGGTAGTTAAAAGTCGTTCATCACACACAAAAAAATTTTCGGTCACGCATTAAACTTTCTATTAGACGTCTTAATTTGATACCCAAGTTACCAAAGGAGGTGAAAGAACCATCACGTCTCTAGTTGAAAATTAGCGATGATTATTTATACACGAAACTGTCAGAAATTTAGAGTTATAGATAGAGTAAAAGTTGAGAAATGAATTCTCTGACAAGGAATGGCTCAAATTAACCGATTACACGTCCAAAAAATCCAACGGCAGCAAAATTCAAAAGGGAGATTTTTCACCTACTAAGTGTTTTTGAAATTTTTTTTATATTTTATATTTGATTTGTATGGTTCTTTATTTTCTCAGAAATTAGTAGAGGCATTGGATTGCTTTCTTAGAAAAGCCATAAATTAAAAAGATAAAAAAATTCACCTATCAATGTCCTTATATTTCTACGTAGATCTAAGCTATAAATAATACTGTCATAGTGAAAATTTCGGGTACAAAAAAGAAACAAAGATTTTGTCTGATTTTTTTTTTCAGCCTATTGGAAGTGTCCATACTCAATTATTGTTGGCTTGAAAAATAAACCTTCTTTAATGTTGTTAAAATAATTTATTCTAAAGAGCAAAAGAAGAATAGAAGTCATAATTTTAACTATTTTGCCCGTTAATAATTTATGCACTTCGCTTTCACAGGCTTATAAGTCCAGGCTTTAATTAAAAAAACGAATACTTAAAACAAGAAACAAAATATCATAAATTAACTGTTATATAAAAAAGGAATCTTCGACTACAAGAAAATAAACACATCAAAAAACACATAAAAATATATTAATACTTATTTTTACGATCGTACTTTTAACCTCAAAGAACTTCCCATATCGTGCGATTTTTTTTTTTTTTCATAATTTTTCAAACGGTGAAAGCTTGTATTGACAACTTGAGATTATAAAATTTAATTAATTAAAATCTCGTTAATAAACAAACGGCGTAGGGGATAGAAAACGATGCTGACATCCGTCTTTAAAAGGCGACTGAAATTTTAAAATCGTACGCATAGAACTTTGCTTTCTGAGGCTCTAAAATCCAGCAAAAGTAGTAGTAAAAGACTTTTCACGCTTTTTTGTCCAAGAATCACACTTTTTAAGGTTTTCCTCTCTCTCTATCATAAATAGTTTTTCTGGACCCACAGAAATGTGTAAGTAAGGCAAGAAGCCCTAAAAACATTATACAATCGTAGTTATCTTAAGAAAACGCGGAATGTAGGTTATAAGTATTATTATAAACCTATAAATAAAGAGTTTGTGTAAGTTTTCTATCCAAATAGGAAATTAAGGCTATAGATATGATTTTAAGCACGAAGTAGAGAAAGCAAGAACGTGAGGATCTGGGGACGAATACGATCGTGATCACTTGAAAAGATAGTTGTTTTCCGACCATTTTTTTTCTTCTTTCCAGCCCAGGCACATCCTTGAATACGCGAAGATCAGCTTACGATCTCGTAACCGTTGAATAACATCGATATGCGAATCTACTTATGGTAAATGCGTTGTTTATAGTTTTTAAAAAGTTCCACTGTTTGAAATCTTCGAACAGTATTTGAATATCTTCGCAGAGAAGGCCCGTATTTGCGAACGTTCCTTAAGGAACCTTTTTCTCAAGATTTCCTTGAAAAGCCTACGTGTTTATGAACTTCCCTTGAAGAGCAAATAAAAGGAAATCTCCCGATTTCCTTCCGTTTTTTTTAATGCACATAGTTATTGAGGTACCTTAAGGAGTACTTGAATGGAAGGTTCTCATTGGCTGATGATAACACAATCCTTCATTATCACTTAAAACCTTTCCTAAGCTAAGGAACGGGAAAAGATACCTTGAACATCCCTTTTCCGTTACTTAACTTAGGAAAGGTTTTTTGAAAATCAGCCAATGAGAACGCTCCGTTCGACGACTCCTTAAGGTACCTCAATAGCTACATTGAAAAAACGGAAGGAAATTGGATAGATTACTTTATTTGAAGGAACAGATCGCTTCAAGGGAGTTTCATATATACGAAATAACGTCAAGGAAGAATTTTCAAGGAAACCTCGAGGAAAGGGTTCCTCTAGAAGCGTTTATAGCCCTTCGAACGAGGGCTCCTTGAGGTAGCTCTATAGCTTGAAAAAAAATGGAGGGAAACCGGAAGAATTCCTTTTATTCAGCCAATGAGAGCCCTCCGTTCGAGGACTCCTTAAGGCACCTCAATAGCTCCATTGAAAAAACGGAGGGAAATTGGAAGGATTCCTTTATTCGAAGGAACAGATCGCTTCAAGGGAGGTTCATATATACGAAATAACGTCAAATAAGGATTTTCAAGGAAACCTCGAGGAAAGGGTTCCTCAAGAAGCGTTTATAGCCCTTAGTTCGAGGATTCCTTGGATTCCTTGAGGTAGCTCTATAGCTTCAAAAAAAACCGGAGGGAAACCGGAAGAATTCCTTTTATTTAGCCAATGAGAGCCCTCCGTTCGAGGACTCCTTTGACATCTCAATCGCCACCTTGAAAAAAAGTAGGGAAATCCGAATGATTCCTTTCATTTCAAGGAACAGAGTATAAAAATACATCAGAGAGACACAATAAACAGGAATATTTCACGACCGGTTTCGGCTTAGTAAGCCTTGATAAGGTGAACTATTTTCCGTTTATTGCTCTCCCTTCTGTGAACCTAACGGGTGGGAAAATAAGGCTGTATGTTTTAAACGCTCAGATTTAATAACGTGTATATTATCTTTATTGCTATTTTTTTAAGGAAGTTACGTTTGGGTGAGCTCGAGGCATTGACTATAAATAATTACAGGTTTGTATTATGGGAGAACGCGCTCTGAAGAATTAGCGTGTGTGTATATGGAGACACTAATTTTTCAACACGGCAAATCCTATTTGATAAATGGACCGAGCGCTAACTTTCTAAAACGTCGAAAAGCCTATTTTCACCGAAAGGACACCGCCGCAATCACATGAGTCCTTTATGTCCCCGATTTTGGAAGGCTTTTGTCGACGTCTTCCGATCCGCTTGATTTCACTTTTAATAATCTTTGTCTGAAATATTTTCACCGGCGAATCATTAGGGAGAAGAAAATTTTAGTTCTGCATTCTTCAAGCCACTAGAAAGGCGTTTTGTCGTATTACGCATCACTGACTGAGGCTCATTATATCGAGAAATCATAATCGAGATCGTTTAATAGGTGAAAACATTTTGGAAAATGTCTTTATCGTCGATTTCACCCGATATTTTTGACCCCTTTTCTGTCAGTTTTCAATCGCTAAAATCTACATTTATTGCGGAATGATCCCGAGGGCTACCGCAATTGAGAAATTCCCAAGTCACGGTACTCGAGGAGATTTTTTAAGTAACGGCCTTCTCAAACATTGACCCTTGTGTTTTTCATTAAAAACTTCAGTAAACAATCCACGTTGCTGGCTTCGAGTCAAAACTTGGACCCCTGAGTGTTTTCACGTAAACTTTTGTATGCACGAGAAAGACCCTTTTGAGTGAAAGAATGAAGAAAAGGATAGTCATCGTATTTATGAGTCAATTAGGTGGGAAGGTGATACTATCGCCGGCCCATTGATGACGAGTTTTTTTCAGGGTTGTTATACTTTAAAAATAGTCATAACTTCATTGATGAACGTTTTGATTAATTGAAACGTGATGGTGAGAAAAGATTATCGAATCAACCTGTGAACTATAAAAAGAATTAAATACAAAGGAAAGATCGTGATGACATCAACCAATCAAAGAATGAAGCAACAAGTTTGATGTTTGGCTGAAAAAGTCTGGAGCTTCTATGGGAACTTCCTCAAAGTAGGGCTAATCGAAAACATATCTTAAGTATCAGGGCAAAAACTACTGGTTTGAAGAGCTTCCAACGAAAACTTCCTTAAAGAGAAGTAACAATATACTCGTATGTAGGAGGGAAAGTATAACGGAGGGGACGTAAAACGGAGGGGGAAGTATAAGGGAACGAGAGTATAACGAAGGGGGGAGAGAAGTATAAGGGAACGAAAGTATAACGAAGGGAGGGAAAGTATAAAGGAGGGGGAAGTATTAAGGAGGGGAAGAATAAGGAAGGGGGAAGTTTTTTTTTTCCAACAATTTTCCGGGTTTTCCTTTTTTTTCCAAAAATTTTCCGGGTTTTCCTTTTTTTTTGCGCTTTTTTTTTGTTTTTGAAAAATTTTGTAAGTTCGTTTTTTCGAAAAATTTTTAAAGTGTCAAGGAAGAAATAATGGGCTCTTTGGCCTACGGATGTGCCTCTCGTAATGGGTAGAAGTACGAAATTTCTCCCTACTAAAAAAAAAAGTATGTACTGGTTTGAAGAGCTTCCAACGAAAACTTCCTTAAAGAGAAGTATCTATATAGGAGGGGGAAGTATAACGGAGGGGACGTAAAACGTAGGGGGAAGTATATGGGAGGGGAAGTATAACGGAGTGGGAAGTATATGGGAGGGGAAGTATAACAGAGGGTGAAGTATAACGGAGGGGGAAGTATAAGGGAACGAAAGTATAACGGAAGGGGATGTATTAGGGAGGGAAAGTATGAAGGAGAATTTTCCAAGTTTGTTTTTTCAAAAATTTTCCGGGTTTTCCTTTTTTTTTCGAAAAATTTTCTAAGTTTTTTTTGTAAAAAAAAAAATTTTCAGTTTTTTTTTTTCGAAAAATTTTCCGGGTTTTCCTTTCTTTTTTTTTCGAAAAATTTCCTAAGTTTTTTTTTGAAAAATTTTTTAAGTGTCAAGGTAGAAATAATGGGCTCTTTGGCCTAGGGATGTGCCTCTCGTAATGGCTAGAAGTACGAAATTTCTCCCTGCTAAAAAAAAATTATTAAAAAATGGCAATTTTTTTACACCAAAAATTCGTCAAAAATATAAGAAGTAATTGGTGAAAATTTGGTGAAAATCGGATAAACGGTTCGGCCGCATCGAATTTTTGGAAAATTTCAAACAGCCATATCTCCGCCATTTTTTCGAAATTCAAAAATCGCCCACGTTGGTTAGAAGTTCACCGACTAAAGAAAATTTGGTAAATATCGGTTGAAAACTGTGGCCGTAAAGTGTTCTGGAAAAAATGCTACGGCCGGCCGGAACCACAGACAAAGTTGAGATCCATATTCGAATTTATCCAACGGGGTCTGGAAGACCCTTCCCAAAAACCCGACTTCTTTTAAGAAGTTGAAAAGAAAGTTTTCGCCCAGCCAAGCCATACTGAACCGCACAGAATACCTCTTGTGACAAAATTGTCTTCAAAATTCTGGCATTCTTTGGTAGAATAGTCTAGAACGTTGCAGTACTTTCCCTTCTTATTTTAAGAATTGCTTTTCTATCCTAAAGGCTTTTTGTTGCATCAGATTGCACTGGGATTACAATTCTTCACTTCCTTGATAGCATGTTTGACTCACAACTGATTCAGAAACGCGAAATCCCCAACCTTTAAGACCCTTGACATGAATTCTTATTTTCCGTTATCCTCAAAATTTTTCCGTAAAATTCCAACAAAAAATGACTCACAATTTCTTCTTTTATTTCATAATATCGGCCACGCCTGGGAATTGAGATTAGCGATTGCCTAAAGGTCATGACTTGGTCACTTAGCGGCAACTATCCCATTGACATTTTCCTTTGATACCCGTGAAGTTTCCTCATATTCCACTTTTTTTTTCTCTCCTTTTGTGGGCACAATTTACCCAATGAGATAACTCGTTTAATTTACCTCCATAAACACACAGTCTCTCAAATCAAGCGATTTCTAACGATCAAAATTTGGTTGAAAACTCAAATGAAACTTTGTTTTTTTAAAGGAATATTCATTAAAATGTTAGAAAGTGGAAATTGGTTATAAAAAAATTAACATCCTAATTGAAAAGTGAGGAAGTTCAGCCATTGGAAAATCCCGAATTCTAATTTTCTGGAGTTTTATTTCGTCGAATAAAAAGTGGAAGGAAAAAAAAAATGGTTGTATAAGAGCAATTGATGTGTCGATCATAGCAACCGTTTAAAGGCCTTGACATACTCGGCGTTTAAGCCGTATTTATTATGCAAAACACTTTCACTCGTCTGGGCGAGAAAAGATTGAGCGGTGAAGATGATATCGCGAAGAAACGTTCATCTGGCAACGCCTTTGTTGCCGAATAATTTTTCAAAATCACTTTTGTTCAGAAAAAAAATGTAATAGTCAGGAGCTGGTTCCGACGGGAACTTTCTTAAAAAGAAGGAAAAATATAGGAGGGGAAAGTATAAAGGAGGCGGAAGTATAACGGAGGAGGAGGTACGAAAAAGGGGGAAGTATAACGGAGGAGGAGGTACAAATAAGGGGGAAGTATAACGGAGGAGGAGGAGGAACAAAAAAAAGGGGGAAGTATAACGGAGGAGGAGGTACAAAAAAGGGGGAAGTATAACGGAGGAGGAGGTACAAATAAGGGGGAAGTATAACGGAGGAGGAGGTACAAAAAAGGGGGAAGTATAACGGAGGAGGAGGTACAAAAAAAGGGGAATTATAACGGAGGAGGAGGTACAAAAAAGGGGGAAGTATAACGGTGGAGGAGGTACAAAAAAGGGGGAAGTATAACGGAGGAGGAGGTACGAAAAAGGGGGAAGTATAACGGAGGAGGAGGTACAAATAAGGGGGAAGTATAACGGAGGAGGAGGAGGAACACAAAAAAGGGGAAGTATAACGGAGGAGG
Source organism: Orius insidiosus (assembly GCA_014119065.1). NCBI lineage: Eukaryota > Metazoa > Arthropoda > Insecta > Hemiptera > Anthocoridae > Orius > Orius insidiosus. The sequence continues at coordinate 28,119 of JACGAQ010001927.1, forward strand.
AGGTACAAAAAAGGGGGAAGTATAACGGAGGAGGAGGTACAAAAAAGGGGGAAGTATAACGGAGGAGGAGGTACAAAAAAAGGGGAATTATAACGGAGGAAGAGGTCCAAAAATGGGGCAGTATAACGGTGGAGGAGGTACAAAAAAGGGGGAAGTACCTATAACGGAGGAAGAAGTTTTTTTTTAATTTTCCAAGTTTTTTTTTTGTTTTTCCGAAAATTATTTGAAGTATCAAGGTAGAAATAATGGGCTCTTTGCCCTAGGGATGTGCCTCTCGTAACGGGTGGAAGTGTGAAATTTCTCCCTACTAAATAAAATGAGAATTTTTTACTTCAAAATTCGTAAAAAATATAAGGAGTCTTTGGTGAAAATGGTTTCATTCCGGAAAAATGCTACGGACGGCCGGCCGGCACCACAGACAAAGTTGAGATCCCCAAAAACCCCCCAAAAAACCGACGTGGAGGGTATCACAATAACTTCTTTAAGGAAGTTAATTGTATTCGATTTTTCAAATTTTTAAAAAAGCATTGGTAGACTCTACAATATCTCAGAAGGAGGAAGTTTTTTGATTTATCGACCGGTGACAAATGTGTTAAAATTAGATATTTAATTTACATTCATAGGGGGCCTAATCGAAATACTATGACGTATTTGTCTTACATCATAGACACTCCTATTTTGACCTTTCATCTGATTCATCGTGTCGCCTAATAATATTCACCTACTACCCTCAGGCGTCTTACTAACCGAAATTATCATCGGGAGTAACGAAACCTGTTTTTTTATTTATAAAACAAATAAGTGTTCAACACTATCTTTCATGTCTTTTGTTTATTTTACATCTTCAAAATATTATGTTTAGGCCGGTTTTTTTACGTAATTTTTAATTAACGTGAGGCAGTTTAAAATTATAGGTGAAGTCAATCATGTTTTCTTCGAATGCTGACTTAAGGAACAAGGAAGAAAAAAAAAAAAAAAAATGAAAAACTATTACTGCTTATAAGTTACAAAAATGACTTTATGAGACTCCAGAATATCATGGTAGAAAAAAATTTATTCTTCGCCCAGCTAGACCAATCGATACCGGGATAAACAGCCCAAATTTCTCCCTATTATTGAAAAAAAAATTCAATTCTTCTTGCCAGAATGCCTTTGCTTCCCTCATTTTTTTTTTCGAAGATTTTTTTCCCCAGTAATATATTACAAAACTCCTTTCTGCAACCTTCAAAAATGGGGTGAAAAATTAAAAGTTCAAGCAAAATATATTTTTTTATTTTGACGTGAAAAATTCGTTGTGGATATGGATCAGGAGAATTTTGGGCAACTTCGCGAGAATAACGCGATTACCACGGATAAAGACGTTCTTGCGACAATATTTGAACATTCTTTACGGATCTCCAGTCGTTCGTGACGATAATTTGACGAAATATACACGTCAGTTATGGCTATTTAAACTAAAATAAGACCTAAAACTCAATTTTTTTGATAACCCAAGGAAGTAATGTCTCGTACTCTTTTGTACTTGACGCCCATTGTCAATTGAAAAAAAGAAAATTACGTAAAACGTTCGACTTTCATATTTTGGACTATGAGGAAGTGGTCTGAATCGGTAAGGCGTTCGACCACGACCTAATTTCGGTCTCCTTTTTAAAAAAAGTCAAAAACGTACATTTCTTAACTTTTCAATTCGATCTCCCTTCAAAATAATGAAGGGTATAAATCTTTTCAACCTTTCCCATGAAAATGAGAGAATCATGTAGACGTAAATACACTTTAAATCTTAAAGAAACAAAATAATTCATCACCTCAATGAGTTTTTAATGGTTTTTGATCAGAAGAAAACATCGCCTGCAATTTATTGCCATCTTTCACTTCCGGCGGTAAATCTGATATATTTTTCACGTTTCCGATCCGATGGTTTTAACCAATAGACTGTATGAAATTCCAGTGTTATAAAAAGTTTATTTTTTTCATTCCATAAATAACAAAAAAAAAACTATTTTTGTCGGGATAATTCAATTCCTACGTAACTCGTTTGGACAATCGGATCCCCACAAAAAACACCCCGTGTAAAAAACACCCCGCCTCGCAAAAATCCTTTTACATCAGCCGGAAAAAGTTGTGATATCAACTTCCCCGCCCTCAAATGAGCGAGAAGATTCGATACGCCCGAGTGGTAGGTACGATGATGTGAGAAGCATGATGCCCGTGCTCCCGTTTTCAATGCTCCCCTTGGCGGCATCGCGAAATGTTTGTTTACAGGGACGTAGTTAAGACGTGCTGTGCGTTCTTCGGGAAAAATCGTTATGATTCAAACACCCAGACATACGTAGATGAAGGCGTAGTGTCATGTGTGAGTACGGGGGGGGGTATGTGTATGTATGTGTATGGGGTGTATACTAGTGATTAGTTAGGAACTCAGTGATAACACAGTAATTCTTAAGCGTTCCAGGACGTTCCAGGGCTTGATAAATAACGGCAATCACTGATACAAAGCATTTCGCGATGCCGCCAAGGGGAGCATTGAAAACGGGAGCACGGGCATCATCGGATGTACAGAAGGCGCCTCAGACTAACTGACGATCGAAAAATGATCACTGGTCAAATTGACCCCAAGGGGTCTGGAAGACCCATTTCCGAAATTCGACCTTATGGTGTAAATCGGGTGTACAGCCGGCGCCACAGACAATGATCACTGGTCAAATTGACCCTGAGGGGTCTGGATGACCCATTTCCGAAATCCGTCCTCATTACTATACTCGTCCTCATTGCTAAACTCAGAAGGAAGCTCTGTGCACAATTTCAAGTCGATTGGTCTTGTCTCCAGGCTGTGTACCCGTTAAAGTGGCTAAAATTACCCTAAAATTTCAGTTTTTTGTTCCTAACTTTTTTTTAAGTTAAGATTTCGGGGTAAATCTTTCAAAAGGCACTGGCTCAAGTTGAAAGGAAGCTCTGTGCAAAATTTCAAGTCAATCGGTGCGCTAGGAGAGGCTGTAGCCTTGTCTAGCTGAATAAGAAGAAGAAGAAGAAGAAGAACACGGTAAAGGCGAAAAACCGGGTTTTCAGACTTTTATATCTCGGCTCCCTGTGGACCGATCGACTTGAAATTTTCAGCGTTTACTCATATCATATCAAAGTAAATCTGTAGCAAATTTCAAGCCGATCGGTCCACAGGGAGCCGAGATCCAGATACCTGAAAAACGCAAATCGTGACGTCCAGTAAACATACGCTTGGTAGGTACCGTTTTCTGACGTCTTCGGACTGGGTGTTGCTTGGCGGGGCGGAACGCTACCGCGTTCCTAGATTTAGTTGCACTAAAAATTTTTTTCAGACAGCAGAGATTCCTTTGGAACATACGCTTTTATATTATTAACTTTGTTCCTATTGAAACTGATTTGAAACTCGTAGAGCACGCGCGGAAGGATTTGCACGTCGAGTTTGACGTCAGATGACTTCATATTTGACAGACAATTGATTTGAACGGCCGCGGCGTCAAATATGACGTCCAAATCCTTCTTTGCATGCTAGGAGTTTCTGACTGCGGTTGGAACAAAGCTATTATTGTATTTATTGAAAATATGTTTACCAATGTCAAGGACCGAAAGAGAGTGGAAAAAAGGGGATTAATGGTTCCTTCGACCAAATAATTTTTTTTTTGTATCGTATTTTCATATTCCTACCGCAGTTTCAAACTAGTTTTAAACTCCTGGAGCATGCGCACAAGGATTTGAACATCAAATATGACGTTAGATGACTTCATATTTGAAACGATATGAATGATGTCAAATTTGATGTGAAAATCCTTCTGCGCATGCTCCAGGAGTATCAAACCAGTTTCAAACTGATTTAAAACTCGTAGAGCATGCGCGGAAGGATCTGCACGTCAAATTTGACGTCAGATGGCTTCAGATTTGACAGACATTTGATTTGAACGGCGTCAAATGTAACGTCCAAATCCTTCTGCGCATGCTAGGAGTTTCAAACTGCGGTTGGAACAAGCTATTATTGTATTCATTGAAAATATGTTTACCAATGTCTAGGACCAAAAGAGAGTGGAAAAAACGGGGATTTAATGGTTCCTTCGACCAAATAATTTTTTTTTTGTATCGTATTTTCATATTCCTACCGCAGTTTCAAACTAGTTTTAAACTCCTGGAGCATGCGCACAAGGATTTGAACATCAAATTTGACGTCATATAACATCAGATTTGACGGACAAACGGTATGAACGATGTCAAATTTCACGTGAAAATCCTTCTGCGCATGCTCCAGGGGTTTCAAACCAGTTTGAAACTGCGGTTGGAACAAAGCTATTATTGTATACCAATGTCTAGGACAGAAAGAGAGTGGAAAAAGCGGGTATGGTTCCCTCGACCAAATAATTTATTTTTTTTAACCGTATTTAGGGTGTTTTTCTGGCTGTTCGGGCCAACCTCCATTTCATCGGACTTTTGTATGTTTTCCTGATATGTTGGGACAAGTGAACTTTTTGCTCGTAATTAACCCATGTCTCGATTCACGAAATGAAAGGAGCCCCGTCCTTTTGAAATCTTGAGACCTTTTTGTCATTAGTGTAATTATACAAAGGCATAAACAAATGTGATATCCTCCCGGCAAAGAAATTGATTTGCCACACACTTTGAATCGTACAATGCCCTTTGTACACTCAGTCACGGGAGACTTGAGAATTTCTTAGAAAATTAACATTTTAAAAATTTCTTAATGTACGAAATACATTTCAAAAAACGTTTTATGTCTTATTTCACACCAGAGTTTAAAATCTCGTTAAGATACGAGGAGAGAAAAAAAAATGGGATCGCCTCAATTCCGCCACGTTTCTGAGCTTTAAAAAAGCAATTATTCAGACCCGGCGAAGTTCAAGGTTTAGAGATAAGAGTAAAACTCTTTGAAATGACAAAAGCAATAAGTGGGCAAAATAAAATAAAAAGCGAAAATGAGTTGAAAGCTTTACTGTGTCCAGGAAATAAAGATAGCTGAGTTTGAACGTATAATGCTCGTTGTGAAAAATGGCCCCGAACTCAAAAAACAGCCATCGGTGTTTTTTTGATAAAACTTCAGAAGAAACCGTGTAGTCACAATTTTATTTCGCAATTATAAAGGCGTTAAATCGTTTATTTTGAACATAATTAAATCTCATTTAAGCCTCATAAAGGTCTTTTTATGAGTTCCAAAAGCATCTCTTTTCATAATTGCTTCCATTACAAAAAGAGCGAATTTTAAATATTTTAAAATTTAATGCTAAAAACCTCCTGAGTTTCCGCCAAAATTGAAATCAACGTTCGAAAATGTTAAAATCATGAGATTTTCCCCCTTAACTTAATTTAAAAGTGACTAGTAATTTACTAGATTTTAGGGATTTAAAAAAAAAGGATTTTCTGCAAATCCCTAGATCATTTCCCTTGAAAAAAACGTTTGGAAATGTCAAAATATATATTTTTTTTCAGTTCTAATTCAAAAATAAGCACATATTTAGTGTTTAGTTTCTCTACTAGATGTCGCTATCAACAGAAATCTCCAAGTAATAGTTTATAAAATCAATAGACATTTTTGTTATAAATTGTTCATTTGCTATTTATATGTAATCAGTAATCACCATAAAGTTATTGATCAATGATCATTTTTTAAAAATATTTCATTGCAATAAAATGATTTTTCGGTATTAAGTTATGAAAATGAAACTTTTGAAGTGTAAAATATCGGAATCCCGCGGTCTATTGTAATTCTTAGACCTCACTGTCGCCATTGAGTTAAGTTATTTTTCCCGGCTACATGTACCCAACATTACTTATTTGACCTTATTTAACCCTTTAAAAAGGGTTATAACCTTTAAAAAAAAAATATATATATATATAAAAATTATATATATAAAAAAAATATATATATCTAAAAATAAAGCTAAAAAAAAAAAAAAAAAAAAAAAAAAAAAAAAAAAAAAAAAAAAAAAAAGCTCTTTAAAGGGTAAGGTCCGAAGCGTGGTACAGGCCAGCAACCCGAGGGATAATCCCTCAAATAAAAGTCGAAGAATTATAAATATTAATAGTTAACAGAGGTGGAAAATTGAGGCTTCTATCTTCTGTTACATATTAAATTCCGTGGCGGTCGTGAATAAATAGGTAAGTCGAATTAACTCGAAAATGAGTTAACAGTAGCATCGGACTGTTCCCTTGTAGCTTTACGTCCGTCGTGTATAAGTCGGTAACTTCAATTCCCAATAGAAACCTAGATGTGGATTCAGGGTGAAAACAGTTTACAGCAATATTAGGATTCTGGGAAAGACGCCAAACATAAAAGCGATCCTCCTGAAAAATTGAAAATTTCTTATAAATGAAAATTTTTCCACGGAATTGACGCATATTATCAATAATAGATATTGAAATCATTTTATGCTTGGTTTATGTAATATAGGTCATGTTATGAATAGTTAAATCAACCTGAAATTTTGCGAAATTACGAATCTGAAATAAAAAAGTACTAGTCTGGAGCTGGCCCCGACGGGAACTTCCTTAAAGAGAAGTATATCTATATAGGAGGGGGAAGTATATGGGAGGAGAAGTATAACGGAGTGGGAAGTATGTGGGAGGGGAAGTATAACGGAGGGGGAAGTATAACGGAGTAGGAAGTATATGGGAGGGGAAGTATAACGGAGGGGGAAGTATAACGAACGGGGAAGTATAACGGAGGGGAAAGTATAAGTAAGGGGAAAGTATAACAGAGGGGGAAGTATAATGGAGGGGAAGTATAAGGGAACGAAAGTATAAAGGAAGGGGATGTAGTAGGGAGGGAAAGTATAAAGGAGAATTTTCCAAGTTTTTTTCCGAAAAATTTCCTAAGTTTTTATTTCAAATTTTTTTTCAAAACTTTTTTTAAGTGTCAAGGTAGAAATAATGGGCTCTTTGGCCGAGGATGATGATTTGGTGAAAATCGGATGAAAACTGTGGCCGTAAAGTGTTCCGGAAAAAAATGCTACGGCCGGAGGGCACCACAGACAAAGTTGAGATCGATAAAGATCAATATTCGATTTTACCCTCCGGGGTCTGGAAGACCCATCCCCAAAAACCCGATGTCGAGGGTATCACAATAACTTCTTTAAGGAAGTTAAAACAGCCAATTTTAAATACTTTAGAATTTAATGCTAAAAACCTCCTGATTTTCCGCCAAAAAATTGAAATCAACGTTCGAAAATGTTAAAATCCCTTTTACCTTAATTCAAAAGTGACTAATTTACAAGATTTTAGGGATTTAAAAAAAAGAGGATTTTCTGAAAATCCCAAGATCATTTCCCCTGAAAAAAAAAAAGTTTGGAAATGTCAAATATTTTAACTTCCTTAAAGAAGTTATTGCGATACCCTCGACGTCGGGTTTTTGGGGAGGGGTCTTCCAGACCCCGGAGGGTAAAATCGAATATTGATCTTTATCGATCTCAACTTTGTCTGTGGTGCCCTCCGGCCGTAGCATTTTTTTCCGGAACGCTTTACGGCCACAGTTTTCATCCGATTTTCACCAAATTTTTACACAAATTTCTTTAGCCGGTGAAGAAGAATGTAACGAGGGGGATTTTTGAATTTCGAAAAAATGGCGGAGATATGTCTGTTTGAAATTTTAAGAAATTCGCTGCGGCCGAACCGTTAATCCGATTTTCACCAAATTTTCACCAATTACTCCTTACATTTTTTTAAGAATTTTTGGCGTGAAAAAATTGCGACTTTTTTTAAACAATTTTTTTTAGTAGGGAGAAATTTCGTGCTTTCGTTGGAAGCTCTTCAAACCAGTACTTTTTTTTCAGTTCTAATTTAAAAATAAGCACATATTTAGTGTTTAGTTTCTCTACTAGATGTCGCTACCAACATAAATCTCCAAGTATTATTCTATAAAATCAATAGAAATTTTTGTTATAAATTGTTCATTTGCCATTTACATGTAATCACTAATGAGTAATCACCATAAAGTTATTGATCAATGCTCATTTTTTTAAATATTTTATTGTATTAATATAATGTATTAAGTTCTGGAAATGAAACTTTTGAAGTGTAAAATATCTGAATCCCGCCGTCTATTGTAATTTATTGTAGTTGTTACACCTCTATTGTATGTAATGGTATTTGATTGTATTTAATGCTGCCATAGGCCACTCTTACGTAAATTGACCTTGTCTCGCAACTGCTTGTGCAGTTAAAAGTCTATAAGGTCCGAAGCAGGTACTAGGCCATTTTTGTAGGGGGAGAATTCCCTCTAATTAATCATTACCGAATTCAAGTAGATATTATCATCACAAGTCATCTGTTTCTGCACAACAGGTATTATTTGTATGTATAAGTATGCTGGGGTTGTAACATAAAGTTCACATGAAAAGTAAAATCATCATCACATTTAGCGTACTGAAATGTCGAATCTGAAATCATTAAATAGGGCTCCCATTAGAAATTAGAAGGAATTAGAAGAGGATATCGTGAGCCTGCCGGCAATGTCAACTCGCAAAATAGTTTTATTGATCACGACCGCTTTCTCTTATAAAAAGCCATCTACAGGTGGCTACAAAACGTTAACCAAGAACAATTATCATCAAAAACTAAAAGAGAACTAAAAAAAGATAAAAGGCATAATTGGTTTTTAAACCAATCACCTTTTACTTCTCTTAATAGAGAGTTTTAGCAACTCGTGTTTTGGTCTATTCGTAACACGAATAGCCCTACTCGTATACGAGTGGGCTCTGAGTCGTATTCGTGTTACGAAACGAGAAGATCTACTCGTTGCCGACTCCGAGTGGCATTCGTAAAACGAATAGAAGTGAGGTTAGTCCAACGAACACGTTAAAAGTATTAAATGTAATCAAAAAGGATAAAATAACACAGAATTCTTCTAAAATTTTAATTATATTTATAATTATTACAAATTTAAGATATTAAAAGCTTATAAATTTAAAAAAAAAAGGCGTTAGCCAAGTTTAAAGTCGTTGGGTACATACCTTTCGCCATAAAGACAACTGGACATACTTACAACATAACATACTCTCGAAATAAAATGGACATAAAATGGAGGATAAACGGTCAATCGAAGTATTTTCAACATAAAATAACCTCTAAATAAACGGAAGAAAGAAACGGTTTAAACCGTTTTTAAAGGATCTTGCAACTCGACATAATCTCGAAATAATCTCGAAATAATCTCGAAATAAAATGAACATAACGTGGAGGGTTGAAGGGGACGGGCGGGCCCAAGGGGCGAATATAATTTTAACTCGGAAGTCTGACACATCCGCGCCCCTATCGTCTACGTGACTATAGGCTGACAGTTAACCCCCTTTTGCCATAAAACGAGCACATCCTCGCGAGAGGAAAAAAATTAACCCCCTTGTGTCCAAAACGAGCTGATCCTCGCCCTACAGGGTGAGCAAATCCTCGCGAGAGGAAAAAAATCAACCCCCTTGTGTCATAAAACGAGCTGATCCTCGCGAGAAAAAAATTAACCCCCTTTTGTCATACAACGAGCACATCCTTGCGAGAGGAAAAAAATTAACCCCCTTTTGCCATAAAACGAGCACATCCTCGCGAGAGGAAAAAAAATTAACCCCCTTGTGTCACAAACGAGCTGATCAAATATATTTCGTAGAGCTGTGTAGTAATGAATGAAAGTTTTAATTTTAAAATTAAACAATGATAAAAGTACTTGGTTGCTCTTTAACGTTTCGACTTCCGAGAATGAACGGTGGCGAGGAAGTAGGGGGGTGTGCCTCATGCCTGTCAGCCTATAGTCAGTCACGTAGACGCTAGTGGCGCGGATGTGTCGTAACTCCGAGTTAGTCACGCTCCCGTCACCCTCTTCGCCGCTAATTGTTATGTTGAGATTATTTCGAGATTATTTCGAGATTATGTCGAGTTGCAAGATCCTTTAAAAACGGTTTAAACAGTTTTCTATTTCTTCCGTTTTATTTAGAGGTTATTTTATGTTGAAAATACTTCGATTTGACCGTTTATCCTCCATTTTATGTCCATTTTATTTCGAGAGTATGTTATGTTTAAGTAGTCCATTGTCTTATGGGAAAGGACTGCCCCCAAAGTTTCAGCCTAGTTTCTAGTAGATGTTAATTCCAAACCGTCAAGCTTTTAAATTAAAAACCTGTCTTTCTCGTTTAAATAATTTATTTGAACTCCGGTTTTTCACCCTTTAATGTCGGATTAACTCAATATTTTTATTTTAAACTTTTGCTTTGGAAACCGTGAAAATAACGCTGAGTTTAACGAGGATTTTTGTGCAAAAAGGATTAATTTTTAATTTTTTTTTTCTCTCGGAGTTTTTAAAAAATAGGAGGATTTAATCGTAATTTATGAGCTCCCGTTAAAGTGCCTGAATGATACAAAAATAAGGTGAAAAATTTATTTGAATTTCAAACCTCGTGTAAATGTCTGTAGGTTCCGTTGGGTAAATGATCGCAGGAACATCTGTAGTCTTCGCTGGACGGTGCGCAGCTGACGATATCTTCTTCGGACTCGCTGGTCCTCCTTCGCCTCGCCGGTCGTGAGGGTACACCGGGGATGTTCCCGTACCCGCCAGGCGACATCCCTCTTCCAGTACTAGGATAAACTTCACCTCCGACCACTTTATACGCGGGAGCCCACTGCGGTTCACAGCAGCACGCATCATTCGGATAATATCTGAAATAAACGTCATAATAAAAACTTAAAATTGCCAATTTATACGAAAACTGGAAATACGAGATTGTTTATCCGGGGCGATAATTGCAGAATGCGTGTGAAGCAATTAGCTGTAGAACATTTACAATGGTATTTCTAGTGTTTGCATTCCTTTTAAACTAATTGACCGTAACGCTTTACGCTTCATATCATAATGACTTTTGACATTTTACATTTTCGAGATATGAACGCATCGCTAATTTCAGGGACAGAAATTCAAAACGAATTTTCAACAGTTTTTTCTTCTTTTTTGTCTTTTATTTATCGGGAACTAATTTATCTTTAGGGGCCAATGGTTTTCGCCAATGAGTGATTTAAAAAACCTAAATCGTCGACATATTGAAAGAACAAGTTTTTCATGTTTTCATTGCCAAACGATTTCCCGAGAATATGCAAACCAATCTTCATAAAGGTCCTACCATTGGATAGCTCTTGCATAAAAGGATAAAACGGGAAGTCAATTCTTTAAGGGTCCCACCATTTAATACAGCAGCGTTTTTTCTTTGAAGTTTTGCTCCAATTTTGCGAGAAAACTGTTGGTTTAAAAAAAATTTCTTTTTGATTTGGCTTTAGAATACATTTATTGACTAAAATACAAAAGAATTTTTTAAATGAGAAAATGTTTCAATTTTTAATCATAATTTGTATGATTAAAACAAAAAATTTTAACCAAACACGTTTGTGCTTAAATTTATGAGTTTTTAATAAAGCTGGAAGCTGAAAAAGTTTTTTTTAACCATTGTCAACTTTTTGGAAAATGGGAGCAAATTCAAAAACTTGATAAAATTACGGTTTACGAAATTAATCCCTTAGTCTTAAAAAGTTTAAATTTACCTTAAGTTCTCAGGATGCCTATGGTCGAGATGTTCCGAATAGTGGGATGTATGCATTAATATTTTCTGATCGTCACTGTATGGTCGATAAATCGTATGCTCGTGAGGAACGGCGGCGTTTTTAATCGCGGGCCTTCGCTTTCCTTCTCCCGAAGGTAAATTAACAAAACTCGTATCCGCTATCCGTTCTGGACTCCTATACTCCCTGTAAGTTTGCATCCTCGATATTCTAAAAATGAAAAATAAGTTTTTATTATTTTAAAGAAAAATTAATATTCATAAAAAAAGTTAAGTATTGGCTCAGATACCCTTCTGTATCAGAAAAAGGTTTTTTTTTTTTTTTTTTTATTAAAAAGGTGTTCGCAAAAGTAATTAGAACGTCAGGCTAACTCCAATGAATAAATTTACATTAGAAAACTTCTCATTGAACTTTTTTTTTCTCCCTTATTTTAAAAATAAAACATTTTTTTAGGACTTAATTAGGTTTTTGGATAAAACATTGGAATAAATGTACCCCCGAGAGGTATAATAAATTGTCACCCCTTGTTTTAATATGATAGGTGTATTCCAACAGGCAGTAAACGTGGTTGCATATGGTTATTATAGCGCACCTGTAGAGCTTCTTCGGCGATAAATACTTTTTTTACGATTCCTCTTTTTTATTTTAAAAATGTGTAAATCTAGATGAATGGAATTGAGGCGCTCCGGGTACGAAGGGCGAACTCGACATCGTACAAATTTTTTTAACTTCCTTAAAGAAATTATTGTGATACCCTCGACGTCGGGTTTTTGGGGAAGGGTCCTCCAGTTTGTTTTCATTTTCAGATTCTAGACCTCTTGGTGAATACACCCATAATTTTTATGTTGAGTTCGCCATTTTTTCCCCTTTAAATACGTAAAAACCGAAACTTTAAAATGCGAATATCTCGAAACTACGTTTTGTCGAGTTCGCCCTTCGTACCCGGAGCGCCTCAATTTTTGTCATTGAAAAAAATATAAAAGAGGATTTTGAACATTTCAAGTCCATTAAGTAATGAAAAGTCCGGTCAGTGATGCCATTAGCAGATTGCACTTGAAATTGGCCATCGGTGACCGTATTTTCTTTATCTCTTTTTTGCTCCTAAAAAAAAAAAGAATATTATAAACGCATCAAAGGAATTATAAAATCCATCGATGAGATCGTATGATTTCCGTATCCTCATTATCTCTAATGATGCGGGCCTATATCAATCGGAACGTTAAAGGAGAGTATCCATTTCAAAATGATTTCCCTCTAATGGGATAGTGCTGTCGAAACGTTTATACCTTTGTGGATATCACGTATTAAAAAGTGAAGGCTTCAAGTGTTTTTAGGGTGAAAAGCATAAGTAATTAATGATCATTCCATTTGCAGTACTGACACTCGTGACCCCCGAATTCCACTTCACCACAAATAATTGCCCTCAACAATAAATAAAAATTCTCTTTATCCGATTTTTGGTTCCCTCGAATTTTTGGACTTTTGGGGAACTAAATTGTTCAACTTCCGCCATAGTGACTCGGGAAAGCAAAATTGGTTTTCTACATTAAAAAAAATTTTTGTGGCTATTTCATACGCAGCGCAATGATAAATCTTTGGTCTTTAGCTACACGTTCTAAAATGTGGGACCTCAGTGTAAAAACTTGCTACAACTTAGTTAAGTGCAATAGCTTACAAGGGCCGTGTCGGACATTGAAAAACACTCACCTCCTCAGCTAAACAACCCACCCTTGATCTTGTTCCTCTTTTTCTCTCCGTTTCCGAGAAAAGTTTAACAAGCGGAAAAACGTACCTAATTATTTTTAATACTGTTTTTGACGTTATAGATAGTTTTGGGAAAAATCCAATTTCGAAGATATATACATATTATGCGCGGGAGTTTAAATTATGATAATGAGTCTGTCTAAAAGTAGAAAGTGGTTTTCATAGCGGGGAAGTCGTGGGGGAAAAGAGAGATGTTTTTGTCGGGGGAAGGCGGGAGTCTTGGGACATTTTCAAGTTCGGAATCTTTAGAGGCGGTATCACTTTTCTGTGAGTGAACAGCTTTGCGAAACTTTTTTATTTCCCACCAACTTCATGACGCATCTGTGTTTTAGATAAAGGGTTTCCTCTACCGCTCTTAAGTTGAGAATGAGGTCGTACTTTTTTATCGGGAGACCTGATTCTGCATACGTTTTTGCCTAAAAAGTTAAAAGCATTTTCATAATGGAACAATATCTTAAATGAAATAGAATTTATGGCCGCCAGTCGTAGCAAGGATTAGCATAACTCACAATTCCCTTCTTTCATTTTAACAAAATATCATTTTTTTTTTACGTCTCTTTGTGCGGGACAGTCCCGCTTTGGAGTCCCGTTGTCCCCACGATCTCCTGGGGACGGCCAAATGTCCGCTTTAGGGAGAGTGCTGTAGCCATCTTCTATAAACGAGTTAGCTTAGGAGTTTACCACCCTAACACGAGGTTTCAGTCTTTTGCCTAAGAAAACCCATTTTCGCTCATTTCGTGGCTTAGGAATTTTGGGCATATGGTTTCCGTAACAAAAGCTTAACCCCTTCGAGACCGCAGGACTTTAGTGCCCAGCGCCAGCGGAAGCCTCTCTAAAAAATTTAATACCTTCGCTTCCCGTGGCGCTAGCGACATGCAAAAACTGGCAATCTATTGGGGAAGAAATGAACTACTTGATGATCGCATCACTCGTCGCTTTCTGTGCTTTGCTGGGCGCTGGGAGCGGTCGGGGAGAAGTGAGGGGCAAAGAGAGGGGAAAAGTGCTGGGCCAGTAGCGCAGAGAATCCGGCGTCAGACGCGGTCACGAAAGGGTTAAAAAGGGCAAATATGAGGCGCTCCGGGTACGAAGGGCGAACTCGACAAAACGTAGTTTCGAGATATTCGCATTTTAAAGTTTCGGTTTTTACGTATTTAAAGGGGAAAAAATGGCGAACTCAACATAAAATTATATGGGTGTATTCACCAGGAGGTCTAGAATCTGAAAATGAAAAAAACTGGAGGACCCTTCCCCAAAAAACCCGACGTCGAGGGTATCACAATAACTTCTTTAAGGAAGTTAAAAAATTTGTCCGATGTCGAGTTCGCCCTTCGTACCGAGTTTATCATATCGAGTTTATCGGCCAGCGCACATGCAACACTTGCGCAAGTTGCAACTCGACGCTCATTGTTGGCGGGGAGTAAAAAAAGTTAAGATTTATTTTCGTTTTTCGACAATCTCGACTATTTATGATACACGCCCATTGAATCGTCCTAGAGCAGGAAGTCTGTCCAAGTCCTGTGTTTTCGCCAACTTTAACATTTCCCAATAACTTCCAAGTCCCCCACGGCAAACTTAGAAGAGGGAATACAGAAACAGTTTCCACGAGGCGGGGAATGGGGATCTCCCGACTATTCGAGACGTAATTGCCTTCGTTATCACTTCAATTAACGGGTTAGGATTCACAGTTATTACAACCCGGGGATGTCCATTCCCGGTACTAACGTTTAACATCCCTATTCACCCTTCAAAATCAACACTAGCGAGATTATTTTACATATGACAACTACGTAATTACGCTGAGTAATTATGGATAAAGGGATAATGACCAGCCGAAGTTTGACAGTTTTTGAAAGCCTCTGACAGCCTCAACAAATTGGCTAATTATATGAATTTTCAATACATTTCATCCTGATATCTCTCATTTAAACTTTGAAACTTGAAAACTATCAGAAAAAACATTTTTGTGCTGTTAATGACGGAGTTTTTTTAAGGACGTAAAGGCCGAGTGTGCAAGAGAGCGAAAGATAGTGAGGATCGGTTGGAAGTTTCCAAGATAACCGTGAAGCGTAATTATGTTTGTATTAAGTTTCTTGCCAACCTACCCACCTCAGTTCTCTCCCGCGCTGTCATCTCCTTGAACACGACTAACCGCTTGAAAGTTTATAACTCTCCCCAGCTACCGCTTTTTTCATAGCAATATGGAACTTTTTACTACTCCGTGGATTATTGCGGAATTTCTTCAAGTCAAAATTGGCATAAAATTGGGCCCAAAAGGATTTCTATAATACAGTTGGGCGTAAACACAAGCTTGTATAATGCAAGGACGTGAGGTGGTTGGAAGCAGGTGTTTTATATGCCAACATTTCGAGGATTTGCTATATCGCAGGTGTACGCCTGAGGCCAAAGACGTGAGAGGTCAAATAATTCAAAACAGTAAATTTGAAAAGGAGAGAACATATTGTTTAAAACACGTGTGGGATATTCTCACGTTTATTATCAAAAATGATAACGAGCCGCCCTTTTTTTTCTTTAGGCCCCTTCTATTTTACCTGCATTATAAATAAGCAACCCTCTCGAGTGAGATTCAGTTTGCATAATAAGGACCAAGGGGTGGGAAATAGAGGTGGAAAATTTTCCAACGTGAGCTTTCCTAATGAAGTGATTAATTAATACGAAGGTTCGAAAATTATGTCGAAAGCTCTACTCCAAATTTCAAAATCGTCTTCAAACTTTCTCTTTGAATTTGAACACCTTTTTAGAAAAAGTCTCAGTTTCATCATAAAAACTTTGAATTGTGCAAATCATGTAATTAGTCTTTTTACAACTCAAAAAATAAAATTCAAACTTTTTATGCTGATAAAGTTTTAACAACTAAAATAGAAAACTTTCAGTAAAATTAAATCACTACAAGATCAAACGTAAAATAATTTAATTTATTTGAGAGATTGATTATTTAGGTTCCATGAATACATTCAATTATAAATTGATGTTCATAGCTTCTTGAGTGAAGAGTTTGAATGTCCACAATAATTTTATGATATTTTAGTAAATATATTTTATGTTCAAAAATAAAAAAAATTTTGCCCCGAGTGGATTTGAACTCAAACCCTCGCTTTTCCGGGGTAACCGGTAGATTGTAATGTCCCCTGGGTCAAGACCTTGATATTTTATAAGTAAAAAAAGCATTTGAAAGATCACTGATAAGGTGCACATGCGGGTATTGATCCCATCGGTTCGACCTCTTTTTTAATGCATTAGTAAAATAATTTATTCGACCCTTGGCATCGGTTTTAAACTCTAAAACGGTCGTGAAAATAAGGAAAAGGGGATGCTGGAACTTTTCCCAGGCCGGATTTTATTATTTCGAAATAAACGGATTCTTTTTATTTCGGTTAAATATTCAAATTGGGTATTTTATTATTTGTCATAAAAAGATCAATGGCAAAAAGAATCATTCAGAGGGGAAATTTATACACGCTTTTTGGTTAAGTAACTTCCTTAAAGAAGTTATTGTTTAAGAAGTTTTGTGTTCACATGCCAGGTTTTTGAGGAGCCCTTTTGGGGACAAATTTTTGGGCAAAAGGGTCTTCTCCTGAAAATAGTAGGGAGAAATATGATACTTTCACCACGGGCGAGAGGGCATCTTTCCGCAGACGGTCCATTTACTGGTTATACACGGTGGTTCATAAATCCTGTCCAGTGGGACCTAAAAATTTGGTGAAGATCAAAAAATAAGGACGGACAGCCGGCCCAAAGACACCTTCTGATCGGGAAAATCACTATTCGCTGAAGATCCTGAAAACCGGATATAGAAGGTAATCCAATAACTCCACTTTGAGAAAGTTAAATAGGTGTTAAGATCAGAAATTGCGGCCGAGGTGTTCCGGTATCCGCCTTGCCCGGAAGTAATCATGTCCTTTTGATCCTACCATTGCTAAAAACAAAAACTTCTTAAACTTTCTTTTGAGCAAGTTAAATTAGCGAGAAACAACATTAAACTGTAAACAACTTTATTTTTCCAACAGCCACTTTGTACTATAAAAGAAAGGCGAAAGTAGGGCGTGGATGATTGAATGCGAAGTATTCGTCTCAATAGTAGACAGAACTCACGCGTGACTTATTCCTATTAGGAGTCGTCTAAACTGAAACAGTGATGGCTATATCGTAACATTTATTTCATTCCTGCATTCAACAATCAACATAATTGCAAAATTGAAGAATCTCTTTATCACGAGAATCCTTTGAGGAAAAAAATGAAATAAGCTTTTTAATCCCATTTCCAATTTATCCAATCCCTTCAATGCCACTGATTCGAATAAAAGTAATAACTTTGAAAAAAAAATAATCGAATTCAATTGGGTAATCTTTATCCCCTAACCTTAAAAAATTTGAACTTGAACTTGTGGGATGGTTCATCACCACTAATTTAGAAAGAAAGAAAGAAGTTGTGTGTGATGTATTTGATTCTGATGATAATTTTAAATCATATGTTGTGTACCCATAACTTTTCAAAAAGGGAAACAAATTAATAAAATTTAAGTTTGATACCAACCAACTTAAAGTTAATTTATGAAAATGTTTTTAAGCTGATGTTTTGCGCTAATGGACCTTTATGGTAAACAAGGTCAAAAGGGCAAAGTTGAACATAATATTGAGCTTATATCAACTGTATGAAACAGATACACAATTATTATTTAAACATGTATTGTATAATCGATCGTTAAAAAAATCAACCCTTACCGCATAACTTGAAAGCGTTGAGGGTTCAGCGCCTGTTTTTTAAGTCTTCGGATGGTGAGGACTTTCTAGCGCTTTCAAAATCTTATTTTATTCCTTAAGGGTCCGTTATAACTAAACGGCGGCGCTTTTCTTGGTTAGTTTTTTCTTTCTTTTTGATTGTGCAAAGCAGGAAAACAATCGGAAACGATGATAAAACCTTAATTTTATTGTTTTTTAATTTGCTCCCAATTAAAAAGAAATTGATTGTGGTTAGGAAAAACTTTCTTACCTTTTAGCTTATTAAACACACATAATTTAAATGCAAACTCGTTTTATCGAATTTTTTCATTTTAATCAAAAAATTATCATAGAAATAGACGTTTTTGTTTTTCTACATTTTTATGCTTTTTGAAAAAAAAAAATGATTTGTAATTATGTAAATAAATATTTTTTAAAGCCAAATCAAAAGGAAAAAAATTTAAAAACCACCAGTTATCTCGCAAAATTGGAGCAAAACTTCAAAAAGAAACGCCACCGTATAGAGGTATAACGGACACTTAAGCATAAAAAGTGAAGCAAAATGTACAAAAAACAAAATTAAACTCCAGAATAAGAAGCAGATGCTTATATTATTTACGATAAAAAATTATTTTTGTAATTTTTTTGTAAGTGATAATGCGTGATGGGCATTTATACAGAGCGCTCTGGTGGAAATTATTGTGGAGTTACAAAAGGAAATGGTTCCCTATACTAGTCTGTACGCTGATACCGATATTGATGGCATTGTTTTTGGCGTGGATTTCGTCCAAGTTACCGCCAAAATCGAAAATGAAGAAACTAAACCAAATCTGGGTTCGGATTTTTTAACGAAATCATCAACGAACTCGATGACGGTTGGTTACTCACCGGAAAATGACGTCACTAAAGCAATTATGGGTGAAGTCAAAAAGAAGATAAGTAATGGTAAGCCTGTTCTTATGAGGTTTTATAGGATGACGGTTTTGGACAGGAAATTTTAAAAGTGGAAAAAGCGAGGAAGATATTGAAAAGGAGCTCAGTAAAGAAGATAGTAATAAACTGCTTACGGTATTGTGTTTAAAGAAGCTTCTAAACCCATCTTTCGTACTCTTTAAAGAGTACAGAGTATGGTTGGTATACCAACAAGCTTTTTAAATTCGAACAGAACCCTCCTAGCGCTTCAAGTAATTTTTTTAGCTAAATTTATTTTTATAAAAGTTTTTTTAGACGTATATTTTGAACGTGGCTTCATTGCTCTCAAAAACATCAATTCGGCATATTTGAAATATTTAGGAGTGAACGAAGAAAAGGTACCATCGTATTTCAAAATTTTTTTTTTTTTTTTTAGTGGTCTCTCCAAGAATTTCCTTATCCTTCTTACACGAGCTATCCGGCATTTGAGATCATGAAGGGCATGATAGTATTTTTTATAATTGTCGGATTGTTTCCACTTATGTTTTATATGATGAACAATATTTTAAAAGAAAAAAACTCGGGAGCAAAGGTACTTTGAATACTAGGGAGGAAGGAGGAATCCCAAGAAAATCTCCAAATCTCAGCGATTTTCTATGTTTTTGGCCAAAAAACCACATTTTGGTAACTTCCATCGATTTTTAAACCAAAATCCCTCTGTTTTCTGTAAAGAAACCCTTTTTGGTTTTTGTGCGTTTTCCAAGATATATTGCCCGAGAAAAAGCCGCCACTGTGGATTCGGACTTATCCCATGATAATTTGTAGTAACTAATTTTGAACCTTTTTTTAACTCCCTAGAAACCGATTCGATTATCTACCCAATTTAACCAGACTTTAATCCTTGATTTCTCCCCCATATTCATATTCTATCATCTAAAATTAGATTCTTTTTTCAGGAACTTTTGCTTCTGAACTAAATATTATTTAATTTACGCCTATTGGATGATATTTTTTGCAATTCTTTTCTTCATCGCTGTAACAGCGATAGTGATTATATTTAAATTAGCTTAGTAACGGCGCTGTTTTTAATTATTCAGATGGCTTTTTATTGTGGCTTTTATTGATTTTATGCTATAGCATCAATGGCTTTGATCTTCTTTTTTTGCTCTATATTGAGTAACTGTAATTTTTTTCATTCATTTTTTAGCATATTTAAAAAAAAATTTTAGTCACTTTATTTCATTCATGATTGCTGATAATGACTATTATATCACCTTGGCTGCTTTGCAATTAGAAACTGTCTCAGTTTTTGGAATAATCCCTTTTTTCCCCGATTGGCGCTGTTTATCATGGTTTGCAGTTAATAATTCGTACGAGAAGACTGGTAATTAGTTAAAACGAATAACGAAATAATTATTTTTGCAGGGATCGGATTTGGTTTCAGTGACATCATTAGTATAAACAATGGATATGGACCTTATTTGCTGATAATTTTCGCCCTTATAATTTCAACAATAATTTTTCTTTTATATCCATTTATATCAGCCTTATTAAGCCGGGAGAATATGGAAAAGCGAAGCCCTGGCATTTCGTATTACCGGTGAGTGAATTAAATTTTTTCAACATATTAATTAAATATTAAGGAATGTGCGAAAAATATTTTAAAAATAGATGAGAAAGAAAATGAAGTCGATTTTAATCATGAAACTCAAACGCCTAGTTGAACCGGTTAAGGCGACTGGAGATATTCAAGTGCGGAACTTATATAAAATTTATAAGTCGTTTTACGCCTTGAATAATTTTTCGATTGATATTTACAATAATCAAATAACAGCGTTGCTGGGACATAACGGTGCTGGAAAGAGCACTTTTCTATTTACGATTACAGGTTTTTTAATGACTACATTTATGAGACTAATTTAATTTTAAAGGAATAATTTCACCAAGTTCGGGGCAGATTATTTATGATGATTACGATATATTTTCGGATATGGAAAGATTCAGGGAGTCTTTTGGTTTCTGCCCACCAGGATATCGTCCTTGATGATCTTTCGGCAAAAGAGCAAGTCATGTTTTTCGGATGGTAAAATCAAACATTAGGCATAATCGTTATATCGTCGCGTTAGTTCACCGGCTCATTTTTACCAATTTTGAGTTTGGCATTGTTTTCGATGGTAAATTTTGTGAATCGAAT